>CM023628.1:4568790-4803790 GCA_013358685.1 Antennarius maculatus
CTGATCACTGATGATCTATGAACTATATATTCATGATGTTAGGCGTGTCTCTTTGTACCTTTCTGAGTGCGTCCATCCTCTGCTGGTCTCGGCGTCTCATCCGTATCCAGCGTCTCCTTCGGTTGGTGTGGTACATCTTCTCCGCCGGCACCCACGACTTGGGGCGTCGATCTGGGGGGATGGTGATGCCATACTCCCAGCCTGAGCGTGAACACGGTGTTCAGTTATCAGTATTCACTTAAGTGCTGATGTTGTGTTTCCTGCAGTGTGTGTGTGTATGTGTGTGTACCTTGATCGTCCACAGCCCTGTTGAGATCTTCACTCCACTCCATCTCCTCCCACACCCAACCTGGAGGACACTCCACCTCGTCCTTTGGTACCGCCTTCTCCCCGTTCTGACACACATCACATTTTAGACGTACAGGGATAAAGCCATTGTATGCAACAGAACACACACAATTTAAGAATGTGCACGCACACACATACCACATCCGTGTACCCCTCTGGCATACCGATCCACTGGCCTCCTGGTAACCTCATTTGGTTTTCAAACACTTCCTCACTGAAGGTCATGTGACCAGCATCCACGTCAAACAGCAGTCTGAGGGTTTGTCAACACACAAATTACGCGATGACCCACATTTAAAGCTGCTTGTATTACTTATTTATTGTCACATCACATTGACCCCTGCAATTGCCATAGTTTTCTTCTGTCTAGTAGATTTTTTTCCTGTGTTGCACACATTTTCTAGTTTTTCAGGCCACCAAAATTACCCCCCGAAGAAGCAAAAGTTGTAAAAAAACATTTAAAAAAAGACAAAATGATTTAGAACCAAATAATAATTTCTGCCAGCCAGTCTATTTATTTCATTTCACTTCATTTAACATAGAACCGATTCTTTTACCCCACTTCATTTGTGGCCTCATCTTCTGCTGTAACACTCACATAGTAAAGATTAATCAAAATAATGTTATTTAATAGAGTGGATCATTTGGACTTTACTAGAAAGTATTGTGCTTATTAATTTTAGCGATCGAATTGCATAAAAGTATGCCTTTAAATATCAGTTGCGGTGAAGGTCTGGATTCTGAATAAAACAGAAAGATCACATACATGCACACACACACACACACACACACACATACGTCTTCTCTGGGCTGATGAACCAGTCTCCGGTCCAGGTCCATCCAGGAGATGGTTTGAAGCTCTCTTTGGGTAGTTTAATTCTTCCAGTGACGTCACTAAACTTGGGATATGTCAGACCTGTGGTTCCCCAGTTGCCCACCAAGGCCAGTCGGTTCTGGTTCTCATACTGCACAGAACAAAACGTTTCGATCAGACAAAAATTTGCAGTAAAGTGTGTTGTAGCCTCCTCTGGAACAGCCAAAAGAAGATGAGAACTACTTTTAAAATGTAATAAACACAAAGGTTAAAAACTTGTTTGACTAAGAGTCCAAACATTCTTCATTGATTTGAACAGCGTTCCATTTTTAAAGCTGAAATCTGAAGACACAAAAAGTGTTTGTTTGGACAAGTGCATAGCTTTGACCTACCCTGAAAGGTCAAAGCTATGCACTTGTCAGGTACTGCTTTCAGGGTGCCCTGACCTACCCTGGAAGTAGATCAGGGTAAGTCGTGGGATGTTGCAGTCTCTGACTGCCTTGGTTCTTGTTATCTTTGTAATCAACATGGATGAAAAGTTTAGCTTCTTACCGTCTCAGCAAAGACTGACAGTTTTCCTTCTGCGTATTGGTTGAAGTTTTTGACATCAGCAGCCAATCCAAACCAGACTTTGATCCTCAGCTGCCCAGGAAGTTTGGCTTCTCCGCCGCTGCCTTGTGGATACTGCACAACACATGACGAGTTAGTGTCAGTTTGTGTTTGTATGTATGTGTGTATGTGTGTGTGTGTACCTTTAGGAAAACAGTCTGCAGCTGTCCGCAATGTTTCCCACAGTGTTGCTGGGAGAAAATCACAGTGTGTGCTGGGATGCGGTGGTACGCCACCCTGCGGTCGCCCTGCATCATCCAGATCACAATATCTGGAAGGCTGTTCTGAGGCTGGGCGAGAGACAACGTACCAACAGGGAAGAGAGAGAGAGGAGCAAGAGAAGCATAGTATTAGTACTTGCAGCTTCAAATATAATTTCAACGTTTCAGTTGTGGTTTTGCACAGTGATTATTGATAAATTACATTTGTTCAAACTTTAATGAAAAAATGTGCCCTTTAACGATTAAAGGGCACATATTGTGAAAAAGTATGATTCCTGGTCTGTTTTTGGCAAGAAACTTCAAAGACATATAAGTATAAAATTGCTAAAATAAGACCATGATATTGGACTTCTAATTGTGATCCTGATATACATGCTCACCTCTTCGGACATCGTCCTCAGCCTGCTGGCCCAGTCTTCAGCCTGATCCAGCACTGTGGACAGCTCCGTTGCAGGTCCGTGCTTGAGAGCGAGCGCCGCTGCAACAATCTGCTGCAGGTTGAGGACTCTCATGTGTCTCAGTGAGTGATCCAGAGGAGTCGCACACTGCCACTGGTCAAGAGAGGGAAGCTCTTCACTGGAGTGGAGAGAGACGAACAGAGATAAAACTAAAAAACATAAAACTTCAAGGAATCAGGCACAACTATTGATTGCGTCCATTCGAATAATACACAGGTTTAATTTTCTAGTCTACTTTCTCTCTCTCTCTCTCACACACACACACACACACACACATACACACACACACACACACTCACACACACACACACACACACACACACACACACACACACACACAGAGCAACCATGGTGCTATGGCTGATTCATGTACACACACAGGTTGTAGTGTTGGAGACAAAATGTTTTTGTTGATGCTGATTGAGACATCATGAAGGTACAGTTTTATCTTAAAAATTTACATTTAATTTATGTGTTTATGACCTCTGGGCTGAGTTATCATAATCTAAACGTTTTCTAATGCAAGATGGGAATAGTGCGTTCACATTGTAGCTTGTCAAACAAGAATTAATTCATTCTATAAGTTAGTTAATGTTTAATAATGTAACATTTATTATCTGATTGTATGCTTTAAAAAATATTGAGCTGAATAACAGTTTATATAACTATAATAAAACTATAATAAATAGATGTTTTTATAGTGTATTAATTAAGCAACTGTTTAAGTCCAGTGATTGAATAAATACCTCCAACATTCTGCTAAGCCCTACATTAACACGTGTTTACCTGCAGTCCGTGATGACCTGATCCAGCAGTTCCACCACCCGGAGCTCCACCTCCTCCAGATCGCTGCCTGCCTTCACTTCCAGCTGCACCCGCTGCAGGTTCTCCTCCTGAGGACACGCAGGTTCAGACGGCGCATATATATACTACATATGAACTGAAACATGAATCAGTCCCAGCAAAGACAAATGAAGGACCCACCAGTCGCTCGATGACAGCCAGCAGCATGTTGAGAGCCTCGATCCTCGGTTTAATGTCTTCCCACTCTGAGGACACAACAACCACTGGCTTCACATTTCCCCATGGGAGATAATAATAGTGGCAGCCTGGAACACACAGACAGAAATCTGTAACGTCAGAGCCATCAACGTCATTGATAGTGTTCAACAGTATATTCAAGCAAAGCGCTTGGTGATTAGACGACTGGCTTTGGTTAAATAAAATTAATACCTGGGGGAAAATACTGTTTGGCAAAACATAACTGCAAACAAAATACCATAAAAGCCAAGATACAGAAAGATGATGTGATTTTTCCCGAGTTTAACTTTCACTGCAAATGAAATTTTGCTGACCACACAACTTGTGACCTACCATCAAAAACAGCCCTGCTGAACTGAGTGGTGGAGGCCAGAGGAAGGCAGGTGTAATCAAACTTGTTTCCATAGTTACCGATGCTGACCTCAAACTGGATAGCGTCGTCGACATCTTGGAGGAGCGTGGCTGAGTAAAACGCCACAAAGAGGGAGAACTTCCTCTTCCGTAGAAACTTCTGCTAGACGGAGGAAATAATTAATGGAGATGCAAGGATGGTACTTTTTATTGTGTGTTTAGATATTTCTTAGTTTCACCTCCACCACCAGCAGGTCATCGGAGGATATGTCTTCAGTTTTCTGCTCTTGTTTGTCCTCAAGTTTTGTAGTCAGCTCCAGTAGAACTCGACCTCTGTACGCCACGCCTTCCCCCTGATGGACAAACAATCTTTAACCCTACTTAAGAAGGTGCATCAGTGAAAGATAATAGTGCATTTATCAAAACTGCTTGATATGCACTGCTCAAATGTGAGATAAATAATGATGCTAGAGAAAAACTCAGTCTGTAGTAGGTTTAAAAGTTCATTCATTCATTCATGAATGAATGAATGGATTTAAAAGTTATAACACAAAATTCTGTAAATATCTACAAGAAGAATACAAGAATACAAGAAGTATAAGACAAGTAGTTTTATTGTATTGTATTTTAGGAAATTAAAATAAGAACTATTACAATACCAGCAATAATATTAGAAATGTTTGATAAGTTGTCAAAGAAAAAGATCCGTAAATTGGTGCATAGATTAAATATTTGTCTTCATGTTACATGACTGGTTTCTTTTAATAGATCAATTCAATTCCTTACTTTTCCCAGGTTCAAGGCCTCATGCGGATCGTTGAAGGCAGTGAACTCTCTAGGGCTGCCGTACAGGTTCACGAAACATGGCCCAAACGTTGGCAGGAAACCAAGACTATCGTCAACTGCAATGAGACCGAATGACACATTTCATTCAAAACATGTCAGAATGTGAGGAAAAAACTGTTTATTGATAAAATTAGGATCATGTGCACTTTTTCAAAGTTTCATCAGAATTATGTAAACAGCAAAGGAACTGAAGCTGAACCGTTTCACACAAAATAAGAGTTTGGTGGACGTACTGCCAGAATGGATGCTCCGTGGAGTCATGTCATCTGAATGCGTAGAGAGGAAGGATGGTTAAGAATCACAGAGAGAAAGAAAAGAAACAGACGTCTTTTGTACACCACTCAAATCCCAACAGATGCACTGGACTTAAAACACAAGACAAGACCCTGCACGCTCCATGTGAAGTCAATTAGCATGTTTCAAATGAATCACTTGAAACAAGAGCAAAATTGTTTAAATTTACCACCTTTGCACAAAATAAGGAAGTTATGAGATATGACTACAAAAGGTGGAACATTTTTAACAGTAATTTTTTTAAACCATGCTAAAACATTTTTTTAATAATGATGCCATCACTGCAACATGGGTTTAGAAACAAAACAAGAACAGCCCCTGAAAAGTTTCACTATGGTGAAAGAAGATGGCCTTGATATTGATTCTCTGCAAAGGTCAGTATAGCAGTGCAAATAGTTATCTGTGGTTTTACATCTATGGGTTGAAAGACAGAAAGAGTCACATGACTTTTACTTTTATGTTAAAAGTCATGCATGTCATCTTCATCTGGAACAAAGACCAAACTTCAACACACTCTTAAGGACAGAAAACTCAGGCAATGTCAATATTCAACATAAAACCAGCAAGTTAGTCTTCATGCATGTCACTGAAGAACATCCAGAAAAGCATCTCAACCAATCACATTCACAAAAAGAAAAAAAACAGATTACTCTGGCAACCCAATCCATCATTCAGTTTTCAGTTAACTCTCAAAATAACAACAGGGTTTATCTGAGCTATTTCTATTCATTGTACTTCACCAGTCCACTCCTAGACAGCGTACTAGGCTGGCCTGAGTCAAGCTGGTCTTGTACTTTTGGAACTTTTTGAATGAGACATGACAGAACTGAACAATTCGATCACTTCAAATCTGCAGTTAATCCAGACCAGACAGAGCCACGTGAAACCAATGGTCCAGTTCGAGTCCAGCATGTTTGGTATGGTGTCACCTATCTAAGAACTTGACACGGGTCAAGACCAGATTTCTCCTTTGATTGTCAGAAGGAGTTTAAATGGACTAAACTGCCCAGCATTAACAAATTACTCACCATCTATCTCTCCACCAGGGGCAGAGATCTTAGACATACAGAGGTGGGTGGTGCCAATGACATCATTGTGACTGGCTCTATCCCTGGGATGAGGAAGAGAAAAACCAAAGGTCTGAAATGATCTTTTAAAGCCAAAGGGTGAAGTAGATTAAAAAATTATAATTTGAAAACCTTAATTTCAAAAACTGTAATGCGCATCAACACCCCAACAATACTTGTCTGTCTATTTGTAAATAAAATGTGTAAACTGTTCAGTATTTGAAGCACGGTCCAAGACCCAGATACGCCAACGTGGCGTGACGGGACTACAGGCAACACAGTGTTACTCGTAGGCTGTAACAGAGTCACTGCAAAGACCTTAACCCAACACATCATTTCCACTCCCGCATGACAGTAAGTAGAATAAATTACTCCTCATACCATCAAGTGGTGGGACACTGGCGTTACATTTTCACACTAATTTAATACGGTTCTGAAAAGTCTCCAACAAGTCATGATTACTGCCAACAGCGTGGGTCACATCACAAAACTGTTGTTCTAACTTAGATGTAGTTTTAAGTTTCATTGCTAATTCTTATGTTATATATCCTACGTTCTGGTGACTTTAAAAAATGTAAAAATAAATCATCAAAGATTTACCAATCCAGAATTCTGACCCTCATCTTCTCACACATGGAGGGAAACTGGGAGGAAAAGACAAAGCAAAAAATGCATAAGTATTACGTGATAATATACTGTATGTTTGCTTTGTCTGTCTGTGTGTTTCACCCTGATTGGCATGCTGAGGCTCTGGTTCCACTGTGGATTGGCATTCTTCTCCAGGATCCTGGTGCTAACCTAAAAAGAAAAAGGAAAGCAGTATACCTTAAAGTTTAGGATCTGTATTTAATATTGGGCTATGGGACATATTATGTCACTGTGATAGAGATTAGAAGACGCACAGTTTTCCCAGCAAAGTGGATCTCCACCATGGGATCTACCAGGTTCTTCCTGTTGCTGTCAAATCCAAGGATCTGTTTCATCCCGTCCATGAAGGCATCATCCACTGAAGATAAAGAAGACGGATGATAGAAATATGTCTTTAAAGCATATGAAAAAACAGTAAATACTGTATATACTACCGACTAACTTTGAGGCAGGTCTTCAGCCCTGAAGATCCTCAGGGTGAATGTGGCTCCTCTCAAAGACAGACCAGCTGGTCTCAGCAAATTTCTTTCTATGTCTTCTTTATCCTCCACACACTCACGTCTGTCAGCCTGAAGACACACAGACAACGATGCACAAGTCAACTCCTGCAATCACTCTTGGATGAGAGACAAAATGTGGATTGACTTAAACAGCTTTTGGATAACCATGACCTGGATGACTGAGAACCTACACAGACATCCTGCAATCATTGAGAGCAAGACAAAAAACTCTATTTTTGTGTTGTTCTGCAATGCACTGGAACCTTGTCCGGAGCATCTCCCCACGTCATAGTCATGGGATACACTCCAGCAACCCCCGTGACCCACAAAAGTGGAAAAGCTATTCAGAAAATTGGATGGATGAATGAATGAATGAATGAATGAATGAGCGAATGAATGAATGAATGAATGAATGAAGGAATGAATGAATGAATATGCAATAGAAAAATCAAAAGGAGGAAATGCTTGTTTAAGTACTATTACTACAGTAAATGAGGTCAAGATTTGGGCATTGGTTGGTTGGTTTGGACTGGCTTGAGTTGGTTGCCTGTTGGTAGAGCAGGGGCTCTTTAAAAGTGGGTCAGAATCTTAATAAAAGAACAGATTTGTGCAAAAATGACTGAACTTTGCAGAGGCATGGGGGATGGGTCAGAAAACATAAACAGACATACAGTACATAGTATTATTTGACCCTGTTGTCACAGTAGTTATGGTTGTGGTGGTACAGAGGATTTTAGTTTTACTATTTTACCTACTACATCCCATATTATACAACTAAAAATAGTTTTTATAGGCTGAGCCAATGTGAGAAGATTTTTTGATTAAATAATCCAGGTGTCAGAGTGAGCTGATTTGATTGCCTTGTGCATAAAATGAGATTAAAATGTGACAGTACTACTAAGAACTGTTTCAACTTCTAGCCTCTGAGAGGTGCTACAGGTCTGGATTTTTGCCTCTCCTCATAAATTCACCTATTTAATGTACAGTACCTCCATACACTGTGATGTAAAAGTGTTTTGTATTTCACCTTGTCTTAGCTTTCTGAAAGATAAACTTCAAATTTGTTTTGGCACAATGATTAAAGAGAACATTTGATCTGAAATGTTGAATTCCTATTTTTAAAATATGTAAAAATAATTTTGTGCTGAATTGAACAGCAGCCATGAAGTGCATGAAGTCAAAAACAGATAAATAAAAAGTAGATAAAATAAATATCTCAAATGATGATAATGTCACCAATCATGTTTTTTTAAGTTTTACCTGTCACTCTCACAAAGTATGAGGGACTAACGTAAATTTGACCTGAATAAAAGTTTCATATAAAAATAACATTAACAACTCAAAAATGACATAACAATCCATCATTCTTTTAAGAGTCATTTTTATTATCAATATACCTATTGAATTGCATCTTTGGACCTCACCTCCTGACATAATTTTTTTTATGCTAACCTATATTTCAATCAGACTCACCGGTGGTTCATCTCCAGCGGCAAGAACCAACAAGCTGACCTTTAGATAACCTCTGACCCCTACAGAGAGGTCATCTGGGTCACACAGGAGCAACCATTTCCTCAAGAAGCAATGTCCTAAAGAGAAGGAACAGAGCTAATAAGAGAGATTTAAGATACAACATGCCGTAAAAAAAAGAACATTACACTCACTGTGCTCATTGTAGACTGTGCCCACATCCAACTGTAAAAATGAATGCAACATTTTAGATGTCTGGCTCTTCACTTCACTTTTTATGTTATCTTACAGTAATGTGCATAAAAAATTAGACCACAGATGGATTTCGTTACCTTGAATTCACCAATCACAGCATCTGTTCTGAGTGAGCGAGAGTCACATACCTGATAGTCAGACAGACGTGATAATTTATTAATGTCAATGTGGAAACATTTTAGAGCAAAAACTATTATCTGTAGTGTTAAACAAATACGGCAAGGCAGAGGTGACTGGAATTTTTAAAGTAAACAGAGTCAGAATCTCACAGTTATGAAGATGGGTTCGTCAAACAACTCTGTTGGAGTCTCAAAGAAGTTCAAGAAGAACGTCTGTTGAGAGGACAACACTCACGCTGCATTAATACAGGGATAGATTGTAATTCTTGAATCATTTTAACTTTAAGTTTATTTACCTCTTCAAACACCGGGTTGTTGCCTTTTCTGATTCGGGTCCTCTTGGTCTGCCCGGCTACTGTTACCTTGACAACCGGCTTGATGTTGATTCCGGGCAACTGTCTGCTTTCAATGACCCGCACACGTACCTAGACAAGAAGATTTAGTCTTTTGAATATGCTAATATTGACATTTAAATGTGACATTAATTGGCAAGAACATCACAAATTTGTCAAGTAAAAATGTCTTATAGTCTCAGTCTTGCAGACATTAATCCCACCCATGGTCCCTCCCACATGTCAACCCCTCACTCCTTCTCCCTATATCCTATCACAATCTCTTGACTAATAAAGGTAATTGATGAATAATGGGAAAACAATCTTAGAAGAACATAAATACTGTGTCAACACAATACTAGTGTACACAAATCCCCAATTAAGAAACATAAAAACACATTTCTGGTTAACATACAGACATATAATATCAACATAACCATAATAACTCAGTCATAACACTAAAAAATTTATGCTTGGTGGATATTTACAAATATTCTTTTTAATCGTACTGCAGCAGATAATATACCTGAATGTCCTGTGGCTTGTTGGGCAGTGGTTTGGACTGATTGCTGGCTCCCCTCCTCCTCTTTCTCAGGCCTCCGTGGGTGTTGTATGATGGTGGTGAGCGTTTGGGTGCCTGGGCGGTAGGGGACTCCTGACCTGAGGGCACCTGAGGCCCAACAATGACCATAGAGCGTCCGTCATCTGGACCCTGGTCCTCTGTTGGTTCAAGCATCATCATGCTCTCTGTATCCTCTTCACCGAGAGTGTCCAGAGAAATCACTGCGATACATTTCACCAAAGTAGTAGCAGAGGTTACATACAAAACAAACCAACAGACACATAAAGTCAGCAAAGGACTAAGTAAATTACTTGTGATAGTGTCCAGCTCCACATTGGGATTGTTATGGGACACCGCCTCAGGCTGGTGAGGAGGCAGGAAGACTGGAGCAGATCCTGGTGGAGGGATGTAGGAAACCTGTAGTGTCAATGTGGCCTAGTGGGAATGGAAAATAATTCGGTGTTTTAACAGATGCTGGTGACAAATACAGGGAAGGAAATACTGAAGCTGAGTATAAAATGATGCATACACAAAACTTCCTGATTGTGCATGAAGATATAGACCCTGAAATGTACTATGTTTGAAGATAAAAATTCTTAAATTTGCAACTTATTGAATAATGTTATTTAAATTATATCCCCAAACAGATTTGTAAAAAATGCATCCGATAAATTTCCTGCTCCCACAAACCTTAAAAGGAGTCAAAACCGTGCGGCTGATCAATAATATGTTTGATTATTACTGTACTTTTGTCAGGTTCTTTTTTAGAACTATTTACACACTTTAAAACAACTTCCACTTTGATTTGATTACATGTAATTCAAAACTTCATGAGATAGGTCATCTATGTAAAACATAGCTCTGATACAGCAACAGTGAAGGCTGTGTGTATCAGTGGAGAGCTCAGCCTTCTAGTTTCCTTTAACAGGAAAAAGCAGCTCAAGTGATAACTTGTAATGCGTCTGTAAACAAAGATATCAGCATCTGCGTATACAGGGTTTGACAGGTTTATGATTACATTCATTCACTGAATTGAGTTTGATGTGTGTTAATTTTGTCTGTAAAACATTTTCAGTCTAAATATTTCAACTTAAAATATGAACCCATTCTAATTCTAAGTCAAACAAATACCAAGGTTTTGGCAGGTTCCTCTACCTCCAAGATAAATTCACATTCAAGTCTATATATAGGGATTCCTAAGGCTAACATTGTTCTTGTTGTGCCGAAACATAATGGATGTTCTTGGGAAGGCTTTGCATGTCAGCCACAAATATGGTAGGATAAAAAACACAATACCAGAATGAGTAAGCAAAGATATGATAACCTAGGATATGAATAAGTTTGAAAGAATACAGTAACATCTAATGCATCCTCCTTCAATTCAAATGGAATGAGATTGTTTGAAATTGTAGATATGCCGACATATCAATCTAATCCACGTCAAAATCGAGGAAAAGACTTGTTCTGGGATTAAGAAAATAAGGATGGCACTATATCATCTCTTTACTGTTCCACAAAGCACTGTTCATGAATGGCAGATGACATACAACAGGGCTTTTTTTCTTCTTTTTCCTCTTCAACCATTTTAATCTTACATTGCTTTTAATTTTTTTTACTATAGTATTTATTTGGTATATTGTATAGTGTATGATAACAATACTTGTTCTGACGGTAATATGCATGACTTTAGACGTGTTTTTCTTGTTTTTAAAGTACAAAACATTTCAAATTCAATCAGGTTTAAAGAAAGAGAAAAAAAAACAAGGTTGAAGTTGTTATTTTATTTGGCTCAGGAAAGTCTTTTTCTATTTTGAGATCCAGACAGGAAATACAGAATGATTTATGATTTAACTTTGCTACATACAATGAGACTGAAAATTAATCTGCCTTTGTGTGTCCATGCTTACCCCTGTGTTGTTTCTCTTGCTGTCCAGCAGGGAGACGGTAAAGGAAGCAGCCAAATTTGGAGAGTTGAGGACGTCTCTGAGAGCCAGCCGGCTTTCCCCCAAAAATCTAGGCAAACAAACAAACATAAACTGTTAGCATGTGGGCCAGGAAACTCTAGCCAGTGTGCAGAGGTGTTCTGATATCTTCTAATAAAGATTAATTTTACATTCATCGCTTCTTCTATTTGACAATGCTGAAATGATGTGGTCAGGTTTCTTGATTATTAAAAGCTGAATTCTAATAAAAATATTCAAGTAAGTAAATTTCTTGAAAATAATTATGAGAGAGTCATAAACTACCTTTTTAATAGTTACTGTTAAAAAACAGTATCTTTGTAGTAGAAAGGTAGCCAATACATTTACAGCCGTAAAAACTAAAATAAAGACCATTCAGATGATCTTTATGAGAAACTCATGAATTGATTCATAAATTCATAAACACCTCAGTTTGTGGCTGAGTGGGAATATGAATAAATAAATACTAAAAAGACAATGAGAGGATGACCTGATTGTTTCATGCCTGACCATTCCCCCTCGAAGGAACTTCAACATGCTTGACAGTGACGATCCAAAAATAACCATCTCAAGGAGGGTTTCCATAAAGCAAACAACTCTGCTCAATGGCCACGGCCTTGTCTGTAGACTTTATCTGGCAATACAAAAGTTCTTATCACAATGTCTGTACTCTGAACTGGTGGAAAGATTTATAAGGTATTCTGGAAAGAATGGATGAAATGCACTCTTGTTGGACGCCACGTTATTTAGAAAAACATCTGTACTTATTCAATTGTCAGAAATAAATATTTTAGTGTTACTGCCTTCACTAAGATAAATAATTTTTAATGGGACAGATATGCGATTTCAAATGTAGTCAAAAGTCAACTTTGATATGAATTCACGCGCTTACATAGGATGAAGCCCTTTATGGGTGGGAGTGATATCACAAGATACAGTATGTGTCAACTTTAACATCTAAAAGCTATTGGAACTTTGACAGGAATTAAATTGCACTGATATTGTTGTTGTCAGTTGGAAGTTTGGCTTGTCAGCAGAACTATGTGTAAAGTACACAATGGATTTACAAGATTGGAAGAAAAGGTAGAATATTGGAGCAACAGCCAGGAAAGAATCCAGATAAAAACTTCCTTCTACTAGGTTTTTGGATATGTTGATGACTTTTCTTTGACATTTCTCCTAGTTATGCAAAAGGTGATGAGTTTATTACCATGAAAAGCAACTCTCCACCAAGGTGAGAGAGTTGCTTACCTTGGTGGAGAGCAACTCTTTCATATTTCTGTGTGAATATGAAAGTCTCCTTGGACTTTCATATTCACATAGAAAGACCAAAGACACCGTACCTGTTCCTCCCCATCTTCTCGTGATCTTTGACAACACAGTGCAACTCTGCTCCAGAGTCCAGAGGAATACCCTTTAGGTCCCATTCAAAACCCTGATAGATCCAGGACAGGCAACATCACAAGAAAATCAAAGCAATGCCATGGTTTTGTTTTTTAATAAGCCAATAATAACAATTTGAGATTTTGGAGAGATCTTACCTCATTCCAGACAGGGTTAGGGTTGTTCTTGATGACCTTTGTCTTCTTCTTAGACCCTAAAGAAAACAGAGAAACAAGACAACAAATCCTTTTTGAGATATATATAAAAAAAAAATTACTTTTTCAGTCAGTGCAAAGACACTCTAGTCATATCTCTAGTCTTTACGTCATCCGTTAACCTTTTGGCAAATTACATTGG
Source organism: Antennarius maculatus (assembly GCA_013358685.1). Classification (NCBI taxonomy): domain Eukaryota; kingdom Metazoa; phylum Chordata; class Actinopteri; order Lophiiformes; family Antennariidae; genus Antennarius; species Antennarius maculatus. The sequence goes on from CM023628.1 coordinate 4,582,427, forward strand.
ATTCATAAAGTTACTGTGTCTCTGAAGGATTAAAAGACAATCACCTGTATTAAGAAGACTTTGCACATCATACAAAAGAACCTTGTGTATGACGCTTGTACTGTATGTCTACATCTGTGAGGCATGCATGGCAAAGCAAAAAGTAATCTATGCAACTGTTCGACCTTTTATACACAAACGCACAAAGATTTGCTCCATCTGTGTTTTATCTTTCTGTGGCTTCCTGTAACATACAGTTCTGAGCTCTGATTTCCTGCCTGTTGGGCACCATGGCAGGAAGTAGGATACAGGATGGACCAATAAATGGCAAGGATTCATTGGTAAGTCCTTTAAACCCCTAATCACATTCACAGAACACATCATTTCCACTTGGTTTTTAGGGAAAAAGGAGAAAAGAAGCAAAACACACACATCGAGATGTTCTTTCCATATGAAAGGAAACAGAGACAATGACTTTAAATAAATTGTTGGTTAATTTCCAGGGAATAACTCAAGGACAGAGCCTTAGGAAGGAGGATCAGAAGAGTGGTGATTTGGCTTTACAAAGACACAACTAGCATACAATGTGGTAAAATAAAATTTACAAAGTTCTCTGTATGAATTTACCATGTTGGTAAATGGTATAATGTACAACACAAAGGTTTGACACTCACAGATTATAATGGGTTGCATCTTATATGTTCACAAATTTAATAACCAAAAATTTGTTTCACAGTTCTTCTCAAACATGGGATTATGTATTTTCTCTCGACAATAGCAGCCTCATCTTTTCAATTCACATACAGGACTTAAATAAAGGTTGGGTCACGGGGTGTTGGAGCCTGTCCCAGCTGACTGGGGGCGTGGGGCAGGGGACACTCTGGGGATGATGCCAGTGCACCGCGGAGCCTTATAGATACAAACTGCGCCACCATGCCACCCCATACAAAAAACATGTGCAAAACCATTAAAGAATAGCCCACTATGGAAATCAGGATACATTTATGGAATAATCACTTTAGGTCAATTTAACAAAAATGAATCCATGAAATTTTGAGTGATACTTGTCTTTTAAAAACTCAGCTGGGGTATACAAACATGTTGCAGTCCAGTGAGTCATAGATTTGGTGTTTGCTCACACCGGGAGAATACTGAATGTTTGTTTGCTTTCCTGTTATTCCCACACTTATCATGTGAGAATCAGTGTGGGATCGCCAAATTTACCTCTGCATACACACAAATACACAAGTACGTAAATATATCTGCACAAATACCTACGTAAGCTTGCATCCATTCTTGGAACATATCTTAAAAACACCTCCACCCTTCCACAAAGGTCTGGAAGGGCACATTATGGTTGTGTTTGTATGTGTGTCCCAAGAGCTGTATCAGAGCAAGTGTCTCAGAAACAGGAAGTGGCACAGCGTTAACTTCCTGGTCGGTCAGCTTGGCACAGTTTCTGTGATGATTAAAAATAGAACCAACAACGCTGTGAAATACGCACGGGAAGGCTAAAATTAGATATCAGAGCTGTATGTGTTTGTGAGCACTTGTGTTTGTGTGTAAATTAATCTGTGTGGAATTAACTTACCTACTGAATCACCAAGTGAAAGCCTTATAGTGGTGGAAAATAGTGGTGGAAAAATGCACCACTATTTTTTTAATATTGATATAAGATCACATTTTTTGAACCACAACAGACTGCTCACTTACAAAATATTGTTGTAAACCTATGTGGATTTGTTAAAACTTGAATCAAATGTCTTGAGGAGCTAAATTAAGCCTGATCTGAGTATGTCCAGGCTATAAATAGAAAAGGACTGGCAAGAAGTAGCAGGGCCTCTACAGTATATGCTGAGGTTTTGATAACATTAATAACATTCCAATAACATCACTTTTCCTTGCCATCTTGCCATCTTGCCGTCAGCACGTAAAAATGACCCATGTTGCCACCTTTAAACACATATGCTTCTTTCATTGTTCACACCAGCAGAACAAATGGCTATACACCTTTTTAAGGTTGCTTGGAGATGTTTCTCTCTTAAAACCACATTTTCTGTCTTTTCTATTTCTTTCCTTGATACAGTATATGAAATAGTGTGTAGGAAGTATATATTCAGTCTAAATGCTATAAATTATTTTGACATCATACTTTATGAATTATTTGCTTACAAATTATGACAATTAAGAAATATAACCTTTTTCCTCATTCTGGATTCACCTTTTCATCTGCAGCCAAAATGTATTTTTGTCTAGCTGATATTTGACCCCTCAAAGTTTTTGGGGTTTAGTTGAATTTGCATGATTTGGAAAAATATTTAAAAAAAATTTATTTGAAACTAAAAATATCCAAAATCAGAAGTCAGTTCAGTAGTTTTAGCATAACCTTAGTGAGAAATCAACTAACTAACCAACCAACCAAAAAATAAATGGACAGATGGAAAGGCATAAACTCCCTAGCAAATGTAATAAATCTGTCCAATTTTCATGGTGGCCATGCTTGTACAACATGCACACTGTATTTAGTTTCAAACATCTAACATAAAGATCAGGATTTTAATTAATTTTATGTCTCCTCTTCCTTAGAGAGCAGAGAACATGACTGATGGCATCAGGAAACAAAATTTCAAGACAAAGGCAGGAAGTTAACAGCAAAGCTCCTGTCATTAAGAAGGCAGACACACTCGTGGAAAGTACAACAACAACCTGATGGAAAACAGACCTGGTGGCCAGGTCAACTTCACCGTGTGCCAATGAGAGGCAAACCAGACACTAAGTTGACTTTCACGTTCTAAAATGCAGGTGTCCACTTAAGATAGATATACAGTACATCCTGCTTTTGACTGCTGTTGGACCTCCATAAGGAGGTCAAAGAGCTCTGTAGACTGTAAACATCGACCAAGGCTGAGTAATAAAAAAAATACACAATGTGTCTCCATCCATAAGCCTTAGCATATATAATAGCTTGTAGTGAAAAAAAAGTCAAAATAGTCTCATTCAGTTATCTGATGTCTTTTTCAGGTAAAAGTTTCATGCAAATATGACCTAATTTTTGAGTTCAACGTCTGCCCACTGGATTCTTGTAATGATTCGCTCCTTCATCCAAATGTATTCCAAAAATTGAAGAGTTGCTTCTATGATAAAATAACCACATTCCACCCAGACTCATGGTGACTTGTCAAACATTTTCAGCATTATAGAAAAAATAACATTAACCAAATAAAATCATTTTGTAATTTTTTTGATCCACATAAAGAATTTTATAAAATAACAAACAGACGCCAGTGAAACCTTGATGCTGCTCTAACCCTAACCCTAAGCCACTGAATATCACCGTCAAGCGAATTGCAAACCCTCCTATTCATGATCATAGTGGAAAAATAAAAACTGTTCAACCAGGTTTAAGGGTATGCCTTTTAAAATTCTCTACTAAAAAAAGGAACGGGATCTCTACAGCAATGCCTGTGTTTCATAATGTAAGCTGAATCTGACCTTACCTCTGAAGGTGACACTAGCCAGAGGGTCAGAGTGTCTCAGGTTGTTCGCTCGCTGAAGAACGCAGCACAGCATGGCTGAAACCTCACCAAACTCCTGAAATCTGTGATGCCCGAGGAACTCTCTCACAGAAGGAGGATGCAGGTGATCAGTTCAGCAATTAACCAAGTGAGAGAGATCCGGGGACGGGTAAAAGCAAATATAAAATAGAAAACAAAACATCAACTCTTTCCTAAATTATTGGTCCTTGTTTAGTAACAGTCCCAGCAACACAACATCAAGATGTAAAAAAATGTATCAAAATTTTTGAGTTACTTTGTCTCACAGTAGCATGTCTGATACTTCAAATTAAACCTGTTAAGTTCCTTCACAAAAGCTACTTCTGTCTCTTTCTGAGTCCCTGCAAAATGCATAGAGAAAGAGGACAACGACTGAGCATGTCGGGAAAAGACACACACCTCACATAAAGAGGAAATCTCCACATTTCCTGTTCTCTTTTCCTCTCCTGTCTCCTGGCTATTTTCCTATCATACCCAAATTTTTGCCTCTCAGCTTGGAAATACATTGTCTTCCCCGCACTCCTCCTCACACCTCTACCTTATTTGGTCAATCTCATTGGCAGATTCATTGCTGTCTGGTGTTTTCAACAAACTTTCAATCTCTTATAATTCCATAATCACACTCTAAAAGGGAAGGAAAAATTCTTCAGACATCTTTCTAAACTATAGCTCGAAAAAAAACTGCATCCGCACTGGTGAATTCATCTGCCCAGGTTCAAGTCAAGATGCAATTTAGTAGTTCAGGGATGTAGGAACCCAGACCCATGAAAAATGTAAGAATGTTACAAAGGTCTTTTGGTGAAACTTTAGGGCTGTTGAGGTAAGATGTGATGCTTAGTCACACAGAGCGCACTGATGCAAGACCGTGTACAGGGAGACAGCACCACCTGCAGACAATAATGAGTGGGATATGCTGTGTGTGTGTGTGTGTGTGTGTGTGTGTGTGTGTGTGTGTGGTGTGTGTGTGTGTGTGTGTGTGTGTGTGTGTGTGTGTGTGTGTGTGTGTGTGTGTGTGTGCGTGTGTGTGTGTGCGTGTGTGTGTGTGCACGTGCCTGGGCTTTCCAGTTGTTATAGCTAGTAGATAAGGAGACTTGGTGATGGAATGAGGAGGTACAGGAGTGTATAGAGAGAAAGAGTTAAGTAGTTAAGAAGGAGAGGGACACTGAGAGAGTAGACAGGAGTACAGGGAGATACAGCGTAAGGTGAAGGTAGAGGTAGCAAAGGCCAAACAAGGGGCTTATTATGACTTGTATGCTAGGTTGGACAGTAAGGAGGGAGAGACTGATCTATACAGGCTGGCAAGACAGACAGACAGAGATGGGAAGGACGTGCAGCAGGTTAGGGTGATTAAGGATAGGGATGGAAGTCTATTGACAGGGGCCAGTAGTGTGATGGGAAGATGGAAAGAGTACTTTGAAAAGTTGATGAATAAGGAAAATGAGAGAGAACAAAGACTAGAAGAGGTGGCTGCTGTGGACCAGGAAGTAGCAAAAATTAGTCAGGATGAAGTGAGGAGAGCACTGAAGAGGATGAAGAGTGGAAAGGCAGTCGGTCCTGATGATATACCTGTAGAGGTTTGGAAGTGTCTCAGAGAGGTGGCAGGAGAGTTTCTGACTGGGTTGTTCAACAGGATCTTAGATAATGAGAAGATGCCTGAGGAATGGAGGAGAAGTGTGCTGGTGCCCATTTTTAAGAACAAGGGAGATGTGCAGTGTGTTGGCAACTACAGAGAAATAAAGCCGAGGAGCCATACAACGAAGTCATGGGAAAGAGCAGTCGAATCTAGACTAAGTGAGGAAGAGGAAGACCAAAGAGGAGGTTTATGGATGTAGTGCACGAGGTAATGAAGGTAGTTGGTGTGAGAGAAGAGGATTCAGAAGACAGGGTTAGATGGAGGCAACTGATTTGTTGTGGCGACCCCTGAAGGGAAAAGCTGAAAGGAGAAGAAGAATATAACACTCCAAATTGAAGCACTTTTTGGTGCATGAATACACACGAAGTAAAAGTCTCTCACAATATTTTCACATTTCTGTCATTGTGATGTTTCCAAACGCAGCATACTTGACATGTTTTCTGTCTTCCTAGCACCCTAAACAATGTCTTCAGCTACAGTGGATAACTCAAAAACAATGGCCGCCTATGTAGTAGGAAAACAGACACATTTCTGGTGACAGCCTGAGGTTACTGCCTGGATGTTTTATAGAGGCAACACGTGTTGGTGCATGTTTGGTTATTAATTGAAATATAATGAATAAATGATTGCACATAATTACACGCACACGCACACACACACACACAAATCCTGCTTATATTGAATCAGGGTGTGGTCTTCATCTCATGTGCAAAATCTATCCGCTAAACTGGACATGAGGATGTAGTTGTCCTGTCTCAGACATATTGTAAGTATAATAAGAATCGTGACAGTGTTTCTAAGTTAGTGATTAATCAATTTTAATTCCTCATCTTTGATCTGAAGATGACCACCGAGCTCCATATAATCAGTGATGCTCTTTCCTCCCATTATCTGATTGGGTTTAAATTAGAATTGACTCAAGGCTGTGTGATGATTCTAAATAATTACTTAAATCCTTTTAGATATATTAGTTGATAGTCCCACCAGACCAAACCTAAACCGTCCTGCGGATCCCTCGGTAACTGATTTAATTTAACCAGAATTAACATTCTGCAAATAATATTCCCCTGCTTGTCTTTATGCAGATGACATTAGTGACCACTACTTCTTTGCAACAATAAGATTCGAGTAAAATTCCAAAAATCAAACATGACATGATTCAGTTTTTTTCTTTGACCTTCATTACATTTATTTGGAAAATGTATGTAATAAAGTTGTTTGTTTGGTGAAACTGCTCAGAAATATGTCAACAAGTATTTTCCTTTCAAAAGTACAAAACTAATGGCTTTCTCCATGTATTGTGTAGGACTCACAAAACATTACACAAAAAGGATGAAATGTTTGTTTGGGTTAAAGAACATTTCATTGCCTGGGGTTTCATGTTTGAGTCTGTAAACATTGATCTTGATAATTCCGTCTCAACTTTTTCTGACAGTCCAGTTTTGGTTAGTCACAAATTTACTTGTTCAACTATCTGTCCTTGTCAGAGAACCTTGTAAGTGAAAACTAGTGACTTTTTATCCACAAATGATATTTCGTCCCATTTTCAGTTTGTTTTCAAAAACAGTGCCATACAACAGTACAATTATTTAATGGTTTAAAAACTATCAATTTTTATATCTAAAGATGTACCCCAGGGATCTGGGATCTCTTTTATTCATTCATTCATCCATTTTCTTATCCACTTATTCCACTTCTGCAGTTCACTGAAGTGCATTTTTTGGAGGTGGGAGGAATTCAGAGAACATGTAGAGAACCTATCTACACACTCCGCACAGAAAGGACTCAAATCCGCAACCTTCTAGTTGTGAGGCAACAGTGCTACCCACTGTACCACTGTGCCGCCCTGGATCTCTTTTATTCACCTTATATTCTCTCAATATAAGGTGAGAGAATGGTTCCGCTTTTATGCAGATGACATTGGGATATATTCTGCTACAAGTACACAAAACAAAACTTTTCTACATCTGTGGTTAGCATTTGAAATTGTACAATGTAACCTGTGTGATTGGAAACTTCCTTAAATGCTGCCAAAACAAAACCTGCATTGTTTTCTAAAGACCTCGTGATCTCCGAGCCATTAATACTACTGTATAAATGGCTCTGTGACCAAGTTTTATTTCAGTACAAACATCAAGGTTTATAGGTTTTACTAATAGATGATTCTATCTCTGTCTCTGCGTGTGTGTGTGTGTGTGTGTGTGTGTGTGTATGTGTGTGTGTGTGTGTGTGTGTGTGTGTGTGTGTGTGTGTGTTTGAAAGAGAGAGACAAAGAAAGAGAAAAAGAAGAGAAACACATTGAAGGAGCTCTCCTATCTTGCACCGGGAAACAAGGAAAAAAGTCATGAGTTTATGTCACACATTTTAAGTTGAGGAAAATCAACTCTTTCTCTCAGTAAACTCACTACTGACACAAAAGTGAGGAAAGGGAGTAAAATAAACAAAAAAAAAATCTGTTTTCCAAATTTCCCAGAGTGGAGAGGAATAAATTGCATATCTTAAATCTTATATTATCTGAGATATACAGGCAGAGCTCTATGATGGTGTGACCACAGAGATGCTTTGTTAAATTAGAATCAGCATGCTAACTCTGCAACTGTGTCTCAAAACGAGTACTGAATGAGAATCTTCACGGATTTCTATTTCTATAATTAAATACCCGCCCAGTTTGAGAGTATAAGTGAATTTTTGTTAAAGTGCAGCACGATTTGAGCCCTCAGATTTTGATTTCAATCATGAGGCAATGATTTCAAACAGCTTTGAAATCCCTTTTAAAATAAATGTATACTCTTTGAAGAAACAGCAATAAAAATAAAATGGAATTATGGATTTAGGATTCAAAATTTGGTGTTTGTTTTACTGGCAATGCCATCTTGATGACAAATTTTTGAAGTTCTTTTTAGTCTCATTTTGGCTTAATTGATTCTGGGATGATCCAGTATGGACTGCATTGGTGACTATAAACCTACGCTTTTTCGGGCGACTACTGGTCTGACAAACCCAGTGTGTGTGAGAGCGACAGAGAGGCGGATGGCCCCAAAGGATAAACTGTCAAAGGGAAAGAATGAAAGGCAATGCAAACACATTCATGCTTTACTGGAGATACACACACCTCCTCGTAACAGTACAGCCTGGAAAAACATCCCATGAGTTGCTTGACTCCTGGTTTCCCCATCACTTCTGCCTCTCTCTCGATCTTTCTCTGCAACCCACCCTGGACACATCGGAAGTCATGACAGACCGGCCAAGTCCTTCCAATAATAACCTCAGCTGTTGTAGGGAGAAGGAGGGGTTCAATGTTTCAATCATCATGAACCATATCTCTTCTTCTCAACTGTCTCTCTCTGTCTTGACTTTACTCAGAATCGCTTTCCTTTCTCCCATGGTGTCACAAAAGACAAGCACACCACCCCTACCTTCATAGGTGACGGTGCAGTAGGCATCGCTGATGTCATCGTCTGGTGTTTGGAGACGCTCTGCACACAGAATAAACACACGCAGCATGGCTCACGAACACTTGAAGAGGTCTGTCAAATCCTACTGACAGACGGTGGAGGGTCCATGCAGTCAGTTCATCCCAAGATCAATGAGGAGAGAAGGGTGGGTGAGGGTGAACAGGGACGGAGAGAGAAACTGATAGAGCTGCAGATCTCAGCTGTCTGGCTCGTCCCTACTCTCTCTCTCTCTCATGGTACTGTGGCTGACTCATGCACACACACACGCACACAGACTGTTCCTTCACTCACTACGGGCTTAAAGGGCCAGCCACACACACACACACACACACACACACACACACACACACACACACACACACAGGCCCTTTATTTTCAGAACACACAAGTCTGATCAGAAACAAACAAATCCAACAAATGAGGGGATCTCTCTCTCACGCACACACACACACACACACACACACACACGTAGAGGGAAGTAGTGTTGGAGTGAAAATGTTCTTGTTGATGCAGATTGACAGAACATGAAGGTACAGTTTTATCTTAAAACTTTTAATTTATGTGTTTATTATAATCCAGACATTTTCTAAAGACTCACCAGCTGATCCAACCTACTGCTGCGTGTGCACTGAACATAATCATGGTTGACATCTAGAAATAATTTTAATATTTTTTAACTTATTCGTAATTTATTATTTGGACTATAATTATCAACATTACTGCGTACCTCACTGAACAGCATGTCATGCTCGCTCTCTGTTTCTATCTCAGCTCAACCTGTAAGAGAGCACCGACCTGGAGAAGGGATCTGCTCCGAGGTTTCTGCCTATAAAAAGACGGTTGTTTCTTTCCACTGTCTCAAAGTGCTTGCTCATTGGAAGCTGTCAAAAATACACCAGCAGACGAATCGTAAGAAATGACTCAGGATGTGACTGCAGACTGGTCACAGTGGAAATAAGACCTGCACTCATCACTTAGGATCACAACAGACAGCGTTAAATGAAATTTTATCAGGTCCTAAACAGTGACAGGCGGTCTTGTCCAGTAAATTATAGGATTATTGCTGTACCATGTTTTCAATACTGTGGCTCAATACATTATCTTTCGAACTGGCATGAAATCACTAATCATACAATTTGAAACAGATGCTTTTTGCATTGTATAACAGTCATGTTTTACTGTCACCCTAAAAACACAGTGATCCACTGTATGTTTAGCTGCTGACTTTTTTGTATCCTGGAAACTCAGCTTCGTGTGACAAAAGACACTTTATTTAACGTTTAGTCATAGCCAGTTAGGACATATATATATAGGTCATCTGACAAATGTTTTGAGAATTACATGAAAAATCTTTCAGTCAAAATAATCTGCAATTCAATATTACAATTTTGGACTTTGAACCTGCAAATTTGGTGTTTAAAACCCTCCATATGTCAAAGTGCCTCTGATGAATAATGGCTTTAACAAAGGCTTTTAATAGAATAAAGAAAGAGAAAAGGCGTTGAAGTAATTTGAAATATTTAAAATTATGTGATCTGGACATTTGATTAAGGTTCATCTCTTGGTTCACACACAAATGTTTTCTTTTTCACACTAAAGTCATAATAATTGACATTATAATTGAAAAAATGTCCTATGAGTTCATGTTCACTCATAAATGGAGGTCGTGATCAGACGGTGTTGGAGGTGGAGGGAGAGGGGGAATTTCTGTTGCTTTTCTATTTATAGTCTGACCCACTGGGCTTCAGTCATGTCATCTACAGGTTTAGGAAGAGTGACGTGCCAACCCCAGAGCCACATGCTTGGGCTGTAGGAGGTAAAAATAATACAGTGGACTTGACTGTGTGCATTCGTTCAGTCTGTGAAGTGCTTTTATATTTAGTGGTTGTGAAGCAACTTTAGCTGTGGAGAGCAAGGCTGTTAAATTGGAACTTCGTTTTAAGATATCAATTTTAAGTAACCACTAATTATAGTAAAAAAGATCACTAATGCTATGTACAGTATAATAAAATGAAAATAATGAGAAGAGAGTGGCTAGATTGCAGCATCATTTTTTATCATATCTATTAGGGGGTATTGATCCCTGAAGTGCTCTTCTCTGTAGAAGTTGGGGAAATCCCATTTCCTTTCACATGATCACAGAGCAGGTTGAAGATGCCTATGGGAAAGGAAGCTTCTGCTTGCTTTTGCCAGTTGCACATTTATTCACTTGACAGATTGCCATGAAACTGTTTTGAAGGGTGAGATATGTTACTTGGGTGAAATGACTGAATTAAATCCAGATTTTACTTACTTTTTACTTTCTACAACATTGCCAGAACTGAGAGAGCAGTTACCTTAATATGGGTATATGTCTTGTTGTGTTATTAGGGTTAAATTTATCTATTCATCCATTTTCTTATATACTGTATGAGACAATCGCAATCATCTCATCTGCAAGAAAATGGATGGATGGATTGTTAAATTTATTTCAAAGGCATTGTTGTGAGCTCTGCTGAGACAGAGCTAATTACTCGGTCACAGGATGGTAGTCTTCTCCATTTTCACAGGAGATTATCAATTGCATTCTCCATCCTCCCACACTCTATGTCCTCCCTCACTGCAGAAGGTTCATTTCATAGCAGATCTTACCAAGGGGATGTCCAATCATTGAAGAACACTCCGGTCTATGTTGAGAACAATGTTGAGAAGTCTTTCTGAGGGGCTGTCTTCACCTGAATCTTTCCTCCTCCGACAGACAATGCAGAATGTTTTGATTATCTATTTGATAGTTTCTACTGATGATCTGAAGACTCTAACATTCCTGACTCACATTTTATCACCCAGACAATAAATACATGAAAGACTAAATATACTGTATGTGTTAATCACATTTGAGGATATTCAGTACCATACATTTAAGTTTTCTAACTCCATTATGCTCGCTTAGCAATGAACGAACCTTTATAGTTATAAATAATGTATATAAAAGTATGGCATATAGCACTATTATTTGTCCTGCATACCCGTCTAAGTCCCACAGAACATGAGCTGTCCATCGAATGTACGCTTTCTTCATCTTGTTCTTTGCAGTCACTTACAAAGAAAATCTCACCGGAAGTCGGCAGTGATAGACTTTCCGGCTCGATGTCCGCCCCTTAATTACCATCGAAGAAGAAGCCGATCCGGAAGTAGTGGAAATAAAGATGAGAACGAAGATGCGTATGAGCGCTTAAACGCTAGGAAACACATCTAACAACGGTAGGTTTCATGCTTAACGACGCTGTAAACATGTTTGTTAACAGGTGACACCGTTTAATGTTTGTTCATAACCCGACATTCCTGATGACGCGGTTAGCGATACCTCTTGCTAGCCGCTGAACTTGCTTAGCCGTTTACACGACGAGTTTCCGTTTAGTGTGAAAACGGAATGCTGACTTCATTCTGAAACTCTTGTGTTTGTGTTCTTTGGTAAAATGGCTCCTAGCCAGACTTAACGCTGATGGCGGCTGAGCTCAGGCCTGTGGCTTGTGTTGAACAGCTACTCCGCCATTAAGTGTTAAGAAGCGACCTTCCACAGCAGGTGGACGCTTGACTGAATGAGTGTTGTTTTGTTTTGTTTTGTTTTTTTGTATGGTCAAGGTCCATTTCAACTGATTTGACATTACGCAAGATGAGTTCTTACTCCTTGAGTTTGGAGGTCTCATCTTGTAATACTACCCTGCTGATCCTATAACTTGCTGCTTTAATTATTCAAAATCCAGGGACGTTGACCCATAGTAGCATTCACTGTGTTCATCCATCCGAGTACGACCCTCTGTGGATTAACTAGTGGACAGTCTTTACCCACTGGTGTCATCGAGAAATGTGCCTGCCTTTCTTTCGAGATGCTGCCTAGGTCTGGTGAGAAGCCCCAACAGCATCTTTTTAATCGAACATGGAGACGTTTTTAAGAGGTTTTGCATTCTCGTGGAATCATTTTGTAATTCTCACACACGCAGACCTTCAACGATACATAGTAAAAATTCCATGGCCGTATTTTGTGATGTAGCTTTTCAGAATCAAGACCACAAAAGATTGCACTGGTGATCCAGCAAGTATGCATTGAACAAGTGTTAGATGCAATCGTCGTTAGTACAAAGACAACAAAGCAGTCCAAACTTTTTCTGTTTTTCAGGTCATCAAATACTGAGGGTCTATAGTAAAGGCTTGTGTGAACTGTGTAGGTTTAAGTCAAACAGGCCTGTGCCATTATCATAGTGCAACCATTTAAAAAACAGGAGTATGATGGCATTTTTGACTCCACTCCTGAATTATTTTTTTCAAGTTTTGGTTCTTGGTCCCAGAAAAGCCATTCTCATGTAAACAGATGGCTAAAATATAACAAGCTTTTTTGGAGGGGAGAAATTGCTGTTGTGTAACCATTTCCTGTCACTACATTCACATTGGTAGGAAGTTCCTGTTTTATTTTTATTTTTTACATTTGTGATTCTCTTTTTGTTGTTTTTTTATTTAAACAAACATTATCACCACATAGGGTACCAAATGTATCATAAAAGTGAGACTACAAAAAAATTACAAACCATAGGGTAAGCAGTATCATCATCAACATAAATTGACGTAAACCATTATGAATTCAACTATGCATATTTCCATATCACATTTTCCTTATAAAGCCTCGCTATTCACATCATGACTTCTGTAATCCCCATGGTCAGACATAATCGCAGAGAAAATACCACCCAGACCATCCCAGGAAAGGAATATGGCACCAAAAGAGCAAGACAAAGAGCCTTATTCTCAATAAGTTACTCATTCAATATCATGTCAAAGTGAGTGGACCATAATTTAAAAAATCTTCCCATGTACATGAAGTATTGCCCTGTTAAATCTTGATAGTAATGGTGGAGGGAATCTCAAAGTAACAGATATGTGATATATTTAATTTGTGGAACTATTATCATTTTTAAGATGTTAGTTTAACCTTACAAGGATATTCCTACCACTATCCAGCTGTGTAAAGTACTTTCATTTATTTATTTATTTTTTGAGAAAGTGACAGTAGGTTCAATAATTTTCCTTGGATATCAGATTGAGTATAATAATAAACAAACATTGTCTGCAGAAGACCTTCCCCCAATGAAACCCACCTGATCCTGGTTCATAAGACTGGGCAAGTGTTTCTCTAGTCTCAAACCAAGACCTTCAGCCAATATTCTGGCATCTACGTGAAACCAGTTAATAACTTCCACATTGCTGAGGGTGTCTGCCTTTTATGTATAAGTGTGATCACAGCAGTGAGTGCATCCGGAAAAACTCTGTGGCTTTTGTGTTAAGATGTCAGAATGCTGTCAGAAGGCTTTTTTTTAACCACCAGAATTCAGGTCCCTTTTGCCTTTAACATGGGTAGTGATTGAATGGATATATTGATTTGTTGTCCCCAAAGAAGTAGTTCAATTTTACTAATTTCCAGAGAAAAAATCATTTTTCTTACATTGTTATAAATATAGCAACAAAATGAATTGTTGTGCTGTTGTACTGTGGTATTTTTGAAGGTATTTATGCCATGAAAACATCACATTGTTGCAAATGCATTCTATTCAGCTGCTGACAAAATCAATAAAGAATGAGTTTCTTATCACTTTACGTATGATCTGTTTCAAACTGCAAATGTTGTCACCAAAAATTGTCATACTTATTTTTTTTCTCTTTACCTATGCTTCATTGGTTTGCTCCCTCTGTTTTTTAATAGTGAAGACCTGGAAATGAAATAGGGGATGGTGTGGACCATTCAAGCCAACCCTCCAGATGATGATTGGTACCCATCCCAGAAGCTGACATCCATTCCTGTTCAATGAACTTTTGTTTTACTTTTTTTAAACTGCTCAGCTTTTCATATTTATCAGAACATTGTTGCTCTTCTGTTTATCAAATGACCTGCTGAGCCCACTATTTTGAGGGCTCTCAAGGAACTTGCTCCTGAATAACCAGAAAGCTGCATCCTTGCAGGTTGTTCACTTCAATGCTCAGCTACAACCGATGTAAATAAACAATATTCTTGACTGTTGGCACCGAAGCCCCAGACAACAATCGTTTGTTTCCTCAAATCCCTGACTGCTGCAACCATCAACGCAATGTCTCATCCCATGTATAATCCCTGGGACTCTGGGAATCAAAATCCGACAAAGGGACAGTATGGCCTATCCAGTATACAGACTGGCATGGACCCAAACAGGTCAACTCCTCATCCTGGACCAGGCTCAAGCTTCAGGTCCTCTGGTGTGTCCTCTGACAGTCCAGCCAACTCTGTAGCAAGGCTCCCATCAATGATGTCTCAGTCAGTGAACTACAGGCTTCCACAAAGTAGGGAAAAAATAGATGAAGAGATAGAAAGAGACGTAGATAGGCATATTAGCAGAGCCAGAGAGGAGGACAGTGGTCGTGCTAAACAAATGCATCAAGCTACAGACCTGGGCAATTACTGTAACCATCAGCTCACAAGAGATGACTTTCGCTCCACGCCACACCCGGAATGGCTTCGTACCCAATGTCGTCAACTCTGGCTTCTCAAAGGACTAGGACACTCAAACATGGTTAGATGACAGTACCCTCCTTGGACTGGTTAATGCAGAACAGAAGGCCCAGTGCTTGATGACTCCAAATTTTATTCATCAATCACCTGCTTCGTCTGGCTATTCACTTGGTAGTGAAAGCAGACTAAACGCCCCCAGTGACACAAACGTGAAATGCAGTCCATTCCAGGGTGGGGTGATTATGATTTTACAACACCGGTCCAACCTGCTGCCTCTACAGAGTCCAGTCGACCCAAGTACACTTCTGAATCAGCTGCTAACATCCTTATATGCGCTTTGGGCTTGAAAAAGATGACTTGGGAACATCTCATCTCCTATCCTGAAGACCAGATTACTCCTGCTAACCTCCCATTCATCTTACGTCAAATTCGCATTCAGAAGACCAAGAACACTACAACCGAGTAGTTCGCACCAAAAACCCCTACCCCGAACCCCCATCCAACTGGACCTTGAGGGGAACGGACAGTCACATTTCGAATTCTCCTAGATTGGAAGGAGCCGCAGCAGGAAATGAAATCAGCTGTGCAAACCAGTAAAGTGATTGATTATGGACATACTTGGAAAATATACTGGAGGGGTTGGAAATGAAAGTGGAAAGACCAGTCACAGGACTGTTGGAAGTGAAGTATGTTGTTGGACACTTTGAATCCCTCAAAAAAAAATCAGAAGTGAAAAGCACTGTGGTGGGGTCCTTCACACCTGACCAGGTGGGTTCTGTGTCCAGTCGTAGCTTTTCATACTCTTCAGGACTGAGTTCTGTAGCTCATCCAAGCCACTATCAAACCAAACGGTCGCAGATCCAATCAAATCTGACCTCCCGAATAGCCGCTCCTTTCCCGCTCTGCCAGGGGGAAAGACAACAGACATCAGAGTTTACAAGTCTGAGGCCTGCCACAAACCAGCTTCCGTTGAAACAACAAGAAACGGATCGCCAATCAGTATCAGAAACTCAATCCCCAATGTAGTCAGTTCCTGCTGAAGGTTCCAGCCGATCTGGCTTTGTATAGTGGACATTAATACAATACCAAGAATCTGAGCGTAACTCCAGGTCAGGGGTCAATACTGTCAAGGAGATAAAACAGCAAGAGTCCCAGGAGAAAAAAAAAGGCAGCCACTGATGCAAAAATCAAACCAAGACAAGCAGAAGACACAGAACCAGCCAGTGCCACAGCCAGGAAAAAGTATCTTGGCCTCCATTTCTTCCTCCACACCACCAGCCCCCCTGCTCCTGTTACCCTCCAGCATCACAAATGTATCGCAGGCCACAAAACCGTCAAAATTTAGCCCTTGCGGTCCTCGTTCCATTACTGTTCGTCCAGCCGTCCCTCAGATAGCCCCGTCCCTGATGAACTTCAATCAGCTACTACGCAGGCGACTGGCAGCAAAAGCCTAAAGGGACTGTGCCACCCCTCCAAGAGTCTGCCAACACTGGCCATGATGCAAGACTATGCAAGCGACCTCACCCAGAGTCCTTCACATACCTGTTCTCCTCTGTAAAAAAGAATGTGCTGATATAAAGGTGAGTGGAAATTTTCAGTCTGTTATGTCTCCCTTTAAAATTTTTTTTTTTTTTTTATGGGGCTGTACTGAAATACTCCCCCAAAATTGTATGCCTATGTTTATAATCCTCTTGGGGGGAAGAAAAGAATTGTTCTTTTAAATACATTCTTGAACATAAATGAAATACTTTTGTATGTTGAAACAATGGTTGGATGTCAGATAACCCAGGAATCCTGGACATTTCATTGCGAGAAGGCTTTCAATGACATCTCAGCAAGTCCACATATTTGTGCTGGAAGCCAGGTCACCACAGACTGAACTACTGTTGGCACAAAGGAGATCCTTTTCAAGCCTGTTTGATATGAAATATTTCTTGAAATTTTCGTGCTTTGCCTTTTACTTAGAAGGAATAGCTTAGTAATATGTGCCCACATTGAAGCTGTGCTGTTTCATGACAATCTTTGAAGGCAAACAGTGATTCCAACCATGTTTTTTTACCAAACCAATTTGGTTACAATGGCAGATTTACACATCAGTTGGCTGACCTTACAATCACTGAGAACATCATTGTGCCCTAAAAAAATGACATCAGTGGTGTGTACCAGCTTTTTGTCAGATTTGCTTTGCGTATTGATGTGATTGTTCCCATAGATAGATATCAAACGACAGGCATCTGCAGCTACTCTGACAGAACCAGGGCCCGCTGAGACGACGATGATGAAGACTCTGCAAACTTGAAGGATGATGAAGAATGCTTCCCTTCTGCTGGCGCTGGTTTTCGTTCCACAGTGTATATTATGTGGACTATTTTCCTCACCATTTTCACATTTACATTTTATGACCTTGGCTGATGATCATCACCAAAGACTGAAGAACCAGACATCGCTCAAGAACACTTTTTTTGTTGTTAATTTATTTTATTGTTTGATAAAGAGCTGCTGTGCAAGAACTCAGTTCTAATCATAAAGAAATGCAAAGTTATATTTCCTGTCCACGTCATGTTTTCGTAATGAAGAAATCCATGATTGTAAAATAACTTTCTATTCACTGCTATTGTCTCAACTCTTCACTTGGAATAAAGTTAGTTCCTTTTCCTTTTTAAAGTTAGTTCTTTTCCTGAATCACAACTTTTAACTGAAGATTGAACATAAGAGATTTTGCTATTGGCGCAAGAACTGTGATATATATTTAAGGCTGGTGTAATTTTGAAAAAAGTTAAGTGTGTGTTTCACAAAAAATTACAATGGAGTCATTGGAAAAAGCAATTTTATTGTGGTTTAACTTACTGATCTGTGGTGTTCTTCCTGCTAGGACTGGATAACTCACCAGAACAGCAGCCTTCACCTTGACAACTGCAAATCTCTGCGATCACGGTTTGTCCATTTCTCTATTGTGCCCTACAAATGTTTATTAAAAAAATAAACAAATGATCATTGCCTTCTTATAAACACAGTTTTAACCATATTTTTAAACTGTTAAGAAGAAGCAAGCACCTGACTGAAACCTGGAAAATATTTCAGTCGGGTGTGTCTTGTCAAAATCAAATGCATATCTTGACAACTTTTTGTTTGGTGGCAAAAGAATTTCAATTTTGTGTTCACGATTGTTGAATTTTATCAACACTGCAGATGGTCTGCTACCTCCAGATTGTAATGGGTAACATGTCTCAATCTGGTCCGAATCTATAGTTATCTCCAGATCCCTCAGTTGAGAACTCAGTTGTTGCTCCAGAGATTTGATGTCAGCGCTGTCCACAGCATCTCTAATTCCTCGGCTTAATTTTTATTCCAGTGATGATCACATCATTTATATGCATTGTTCCAAATCATCCATTCTTTGTTGTCCGTGTTCCAAGACAACAATTCTTCGGTCTTTTTCATCCATGTCTTTCTGCATTTTCTTCATTTCGACCTTCATTTCTTCCAAGGCGTCTAGCACCGGTTTTAGCTTTTTTTCCAACTTTTTATCAAAGTCACTCCCTAACTTATCAAAGTTGCTCTTTAACTCACTCTATAATTCTTTCATAGAGACCATCTGGTCTTGAGTATCCTCCGATTTTCCTTTTCCTTTTGTCATTTTGCAGAGAATAAGTGAGAGTCAGTCTGGGTATGAGTTAGAGAGATAGCGACAACAGGAGACAGAAGAAAGACGTCTGCTCCCGTTGAGAGCACTGAGTTGAATTTAGTGGTACAATTTTATTTTTGATCAGGTCAATATGTAAGGGAAATCAAACAAAGTGGAATGGAGTGCTGCATTCACTCCTCATTAATTTCTCAACTGGAAAACTATTAAAATTATACTTCTGAAGCTTATGACATCACTGTTCTTCACATTTACTCCTGTGTTGGTTTTATAGTTACTGTACTCTACCTTTAGAACATGGCTTAGACACAACCACATGGTAATCTTTATAATGAGAATTTTTCCAAGTGAAGACACCTTTGGATTTGTTGAAGTTGACTTTGTTATATGTTCTCAAAATCAATCCTCTTTCTACAGATACCCAGAGTGGAATGGTGAGGTAACACTTGGGCCCAGGTACATTTTTTTTAAATCTTGCAGGTTAACTCACCCATTTTTTTAATCGAGCTTTTATATTTTGATATACAATTAAAAATGTAAACAATTAGTAGAATTTTGACAATCAAATTTAATTATTATTGCTAGATTGAGATAAAAATTTCATTTGTTTTTCATCAGGTCTCCAGCTCGTTCTTACTCTTCGTGGTATGAACGCTCATCGTCGTTGCGCTATCGGTCTGCTTCAAGGAGCCCCGATAGGCAGTTGTTTTCAGGCAGAGACGATAGACGATACTCACCAAGGAGTGATGATGAGAGACGATCAACATCGAGGAGGAGCCGTGAGAGACGATCATCACCGAGGAGGAGCCGTGAGAGACGATCATCACCAAGGAGGAGCCGTGAGAGACGATCACCCCCAAGGAGGAGTCGAGAGAGACGATCACCTCCAAGGAGGAGCCGAGAGAGACGATCACCCCCACAGAGAAGCCGAGAGAGACGCTTGTCCCCACAGAGAAGCCGAGAGAGACGCTTGTCCCCACAGAGAAGCCGAGAGACACGATTGTCTCCACAGAGAAGCCGAGAGACACAATCATCTCCAAGAAGAAGTTGTGAGAGACGATCTTCACCAAAGAGACACCTTGAGAGACAACCATCACACAGAAGGAGCCATGAGAGAAGATCTCCACCAAGAAGTGGCAGGAGGCACTCACCGTCAAGTAGTGATGAGAGTCGATCATCTGCAGACGAGCCAGATCCTCAGCGAAAGATGTCTAGCTCCCCAGAGACACTGGCTAAGAAATTACTGGAGACATCAGGTTTGATAAGTTAAAACATTTTGAGAGTTCTACAACCAAAGTAAAGAAAGTTATTGAATGGATCTTTGCCTTTTATGTAGTAAAGATTGTCCACATTGTGATGTGGGCAATAGTCTCTGTTTTGGTTGAAGTAAACATTGGAATTTTATCACTGCTGATCAAATAATCCAGACCAGCCAAATACATGAATCTGGGAATGTGCATCCAGAATTTTCCTGAATTGTCCTGTACAAATTTACTCTTTACAACTATGACAAAAGGCATTTTGTTGAACAAATTCTTCATCTCTGTCCCTGTAGCTGTCCAGTCTCTAGCTAAAAAGTCTGACCTGCAGGCTGTGGTTAAAACTCTAGCTCCTGCATTACTGGCTGAACTAGCCAAGATGAAGTCCCAATCAGGCTCTTCCTCCTCCCCCTCAGCAAAGAAGGATTTGACCTCAAAATCCACAAAAACAAAGCCCAGCCTTCAGAAAGAGGCAAGTGTGTTTGTGTACCACAGGCAGTTGAATCCAAGGCAACAATGAAAATGATGCTAATTTTTATGAATACTGAATTTCATCGAAGTTTGTGTTTTTCTGTCTACCTTTGTTCAGGCTGGTAAACTGTCACCTTCGACCATGGTGAGACTAGAAGGGATTGGTAAATCTATCTTACATAGTGATGTGGTTACTGCTGTGGAGCAGTACAGCAAGACCAAGTCTGTTGTTCTGTTTCGGTCCAAACTGCAGGTATGTATAGCGGGCATCGTGTGTGTGTGTTTTCACTACACAAGCCTATAATTTGATAATGATTTTCGGTTCAATTTGACATATATTACTGTACTTTTTTGCCTGAATGAGATTCTCATTGGCTGTGGTGGAATTAAAAAAAAATTAAATTGATGTCACCCTATTTCACAATGTTATCAAAAGCTTGTTTTTATTGTTCAATTGATAGAAAAGTCACAATTTTCACATCCATCTAACAGGCTTTAAGATCAATCCACATCAGCACAAAAACAGAATCCTTTTGTGAGGTCATCTGTACCCTTGGGGACAAATTTACTTATCAGAGTGATTTGAAAGAATGAAATTTTTTGGAATTGTTTCGGTTAACAAATAGATGAATGAGTTCCATGTTAGATTTAGAAAAAAGATAATTGGCCTTGACGTGTCTTGAAATTATTACCGGACAAAATTAGCGACAGTCCCGAGTTTTTAAAATGTTATTTTTTGGGCTTAAGTGATTAAAAAATGTATATCCTGTTGTTTTGATCCACACGGGTTTGTTTGTACACATGTAGGCAGTTGTCTACTTTAAGACAGCAGAAGATGCAAAGAAACTGAAGTGTGTCAAGAGCTTTGAGGTGAAAGGATTGCCAGTGTCTGTTATTCCAGATAAGGTATGACACCTTATTCCTTATGATTTCTCTCCCAGATTACTGGAAAAATGTTAACATTTCTTTGCTCAAACTTAATCTAAAATAACAAATTACATTTTGTGTTTATAGGAGATCATTTCTATGGAGAAAAAGAAACTGCACCAGGAGTAAGACATATTTTTACAAAGATGTAAAAATGTTTTTAACTGTTTCTTCAGAAATTAACTTTTGGCTGGGAAAAAGTTCCTTTGATTGAGTTTTGGGATCATTTAAACACAAATCATATGCATAAAGATGTGAAAAAGTTTACCCAGTATCATGTAGAAAAACAGAATATTGCAAATATGAAATTAACTTTGTATTTTTCTAGTTTCTTAATATTTGCCATGGTCATACTTTTTTTTTTTTATAGTAAACCTTCCACATCCAGTGTCTCCAAACCTGAAACCTCTAAATCCACAACCGCTGCCTGTCCAAAAAAGGTTCTTCTCCCTACATCTAAAAGGCCTTTATTCTCTGGCAAAACAAAAGGAATTTGTACCTCTCGAAAGGTTGGAGCTAAGGTCTCTGTTAAATGTCCAGGGACTGCCACTAAGCCCAAAGTCCTAATGTCCAAATCAAAAAACATCTCAACAAAGCAGGTGGCTAAAACTACAAGAGCAGGGACATTTCCTGTTACGAAGCCTGAAAAGAAGCAAATAACATCCTCCGAATCTAAGTCAGAAACTCATCCTGGTGCTGGTCAGTCCAAACAAAAACCTACAGCTGAGACTTCAGTTACCAGTGTTACACAATCTGTGGTGGAGATAAAAGAAACCGAAGCCACCTCAACGACACAGAAACCCAAAATTACAGAAGAGAAGTGGACTGGAGCAGTGACAACAGAAACTGTTGAAGGAAGAGGGGCTTCCAAAACTACAGCTTCGCAAAGTCTCCCTGGTGTTGAGGATTTCAAATCCGAAGAAACTGAAATAAAGATTGAAAAGGCAGTCCTGATGCAGGAAGACAAAGCGGAATTTGAAACCTCAAATGTGACCAGTTTTAAACCTCAGCATCAATCAGAACTGGACAAAGATGCTGAAGAGCTTCAACCAATGCAGCTTGAGGAAACAGGACCTGAAGCCACGGAGCTCATGGAGGTTGACATTCGTGCTGATGTCAAAGGGGAGGAACTGAAAACTACCGAGGCTTTACCAAAAGATTTGTCCCACACCCCTGGTGAGAGTCAGACACCAAGGAGTTTGTTTGAAACCCACCCAGAAGACACAAAAACAATAAAACAAGGTAGGGTGAGGAAGAAGTGAATGAAGTCTGTAGAAATATGACATTGTGGTGTTCAGGGGTAAAAATACAAAATGCTGTGTTTTGTTGTTAAACAAAAAAAAAAAGTCTCAAACAGCAGTCTTGATTTTAAACTAGTAAAATGAAGTTATGAGTAACGAAATAAAATTTTAGGTTTGGTGTCAAAATGGGTCCATCTGATGTGTGAAGAACAGAAAGACAAGCTTGTGGGGGGAAAAAAAGCCTTGACAGTATTTAAATTTGCTGTTTTGAAGATGTTGTGACATCAGTGACGACACAAGCTGATCCGTCAGTCAGGAATCCATCCGTCACCGCTGTGAGCCGGCAGCAAACAGCTGCATCCACGTCGTCTGAACCCGGGCCTGAAAGCAGCCGTCTGACGATTGGAGAGATGGTGGAGAAACACATGAATATTAAAAGACTACGTAAGAAGTCTTTTAAAGAGAACGTGAAAGTTCACAAATATTTGCATGGAGTTTACTTACATTTCCTTTTTCCCTTTCAGTGTGCATCAACTTGAAAACCTGCTTTACACCAAAGGTAAGATCACTTGTATTAATCACCATGATTTACAGTTGTTTGTGTGTTGACAAACGTATTGAAAGGAGAAAATGTTCATAATTTCTCCACTCTTCATCTGTTACAAACAACTAAACTTCACCCTTTTTTATTTTACTGCTTCACTTTAAATGTTTTCAGTTCCTTAGTCATGGTCCCCGAGTTTGTAAGGTGCTGGTGACTGGTTTACCTCCATATTATGATGGCTGCTACACAGAGAAGGACATTGTCAAAATGCTCATCCCGTTGGGGTTTGAAAGTCACACTCGAGCTATTTATGTTGTTCCTCAAGTGTGTATGGTAGGTATAATGTTATCAGTCTGTATTATTTGGTTCCTCATGAATGATTCTGTTTGTACTCCTAGTCTGTAAGATGTAATGTTCCTGAAAAATTACTAGAACAAGGAACTTAAACAATAAAGACATTATTGTGTGACGTATTGCACAGGCTTTGGTCCGGATTCCAAAAGCAAAGTTTGTCCAGCACCTAAAGCAAGAAGCCGGGGGAAAGAACATCTTGAAATTCAAAGGACATAAAATCAAGTTCCGTGTACTCAAGAATGACATAGACATGACCCAGGTAAGCAGATCAGTGTTGTTTTTATTGGCAGGATTTTTTATTTAATTTATATTTTTGGGTCACCAGTTTGAAATAAATTCCCTGAAAACATTCCTAGATTATATTTTCTCTAGAAATGTGTTGGTCGTGTTGTTTATGCTGCCAGAAGAACTAAACATTGGATCTCAGGCGTGTTGGACTTTTTTAACAGTCTCTTGTGATGTTTTAATTCTAGAGAGGGATGTACATCTTTCTCATGAAGCTAATGAGTTCTGTAAGTACGGTAATGCACGTAATCCTGATAATCCGTTCATGATATTCCCCTTGACTTGGAAAAGCTGGGCTTTAGTTTATGAATGTTGTCTTTGTGCAGCGTGTGATTCGTCTAGGATTCAAATTAGTCGTCATCAAGAACATTTCACCAAGTGAGATTGAGACCCTCAGGGAAATGGTGAAGAAAAAATGTTTCATCAAGAACTTCCTACCACTCCTGAACAAGGTACAAACAAGCATACATAGAGCTGGAAGAGAACATATGAAATGAACTTTCTTTTAGTCTCTCAAATCTAATACATGCTTCTGTATCACAGGTTTATATAGAATTCAAGACTGCTTGGGATGCTGATCAGTTTGGACTTCTGTGCAATCTCCTCCCCCAAAACCGTAGTTGTGGGGTCTTCAGGCTGAGATCAGAAAAAATTTTAAAATCCATTGGTAAGTAGTCTTGGTCCTGCAATAGAAAATATTTAGACTCTCAGTTAAAATGAAGGGAGATGCCATTATAAACGCAAAGTTCTTGTTTGCGTGCGTCCCTGGGACGCAAGCTTTACATCTTCTTCTTTTCCTTTCGGCTTTTCCCTTCAGGGGTCGCCACAGCGAATCCGTTCCCTCCATCTAACCCTGTCTTCTGCATCCTCTTCTTTCTCACCAACTATCTTCATGTCCTCTTTCACTACATCCATAAACCTCCTCTTTGGTCTTCCTCTAGGCCTCCTGCCTGGTAGTTCAAAACTCAGCATCCTTCTACCAATATATTCACTATCTCTCCTCTGGACATGTCCAAACCATCTCAGTCTGGCCTCTCTGACTTTATCTCCAAAACCTCTAACATGTGCTGTCCCTCTGATGTACTCATTCCTGATCCTATCCTTCGTGGTCACTTCCAAAGAGAACCTCAGCATCTTCATCTCTGCTACCTCCATCTCTGTCTCCTGTCTTTTCCTCAGTGACACTGTCTCTAGACCAAACAACATCTCTGGTCTCACCACAGTTTTGTACACCTTTCATTTTAGCTGAAACTCTTCTATCACACATCACACCTGACACTTTTCTCCACCCGTTCCATCCTGCCTGTAAACGCTTCTTCACCTCTTTTCCCCACTCTCCATTGCTCTGGACTGTTGACCGTAAGTACTTGAAATCCTCCACCTTCTTGATCTCTTCTCCCTGTAACCTTACTCTTCCACTTTGGTCCCTCTCATTCACACACATGTACTCTGTCTTACTGCGGCTAACCTTCATCCCTCTCCTTTCCAGGACAAACCTCCACCTCTCTAGCTTCTCCTCCACCTCTTCCCTGCTCTCACTGCAGATCACAATGTCATCAGTAGACATCATAGTCCATGGAGATTCCTGTCTAACCTCGTCTGTCAGCCTGTCCATCACCATAGCGAACAAGAAGGGGCTCAGAGCTGATCCCTGATGCAGTCCCACCTCCACCTTGAACTCCTCTGTCACACCTACAGCACACCTCACCACTGTCTTACAGTCCTCATACATGTCCTGCACCGCTCTAACATACTTCTCTGGCACTCCAGACTTCCTCATACAATACCACAGTTCCTCTCTGGGCACCCTGTCATTAGCTTTCTCCAGATCTACAAAAACACAATGCAGCTCCGTCTGGCCTTCTCTGTACTTCTCTGTCAACATCCTCAAAGCAAATATTGCATCTGTAGTACTCTTTTTTTTTGGCATGAAACCATACTGCTGCTCACAAATGCTCACTTCTGCCCTTAGTCTAGCTTCCACTACTCTTTCCCATAACTTCATATTATGGCTCATCACCTTTATTCCTCTGTAGTTGCCACAACTCTGCACATCTCCCTTGTTCTTAAAAATGGGTACCAGCACACTTCTCCTCCATTCCTCAGGCATCTTCTCACTATCTATGATCCTGTTGAACAACGTTATTAGCCGGTTCGGGAACTAAATTTTTTTGTTCTAACCGGTTCAAGAACATCAGTTCATGAGTGGAACCTAAAACCAGGAACGTTACAATTCTATTTCTGTTTGGAACAAACCGTTTGCCCAAAAATTCTGGTTCTAAGCCCTGCTGTTAACAACCAAGAACAGAGCAGCGTATTCTACATGAACCAGGGAGCACATTAAACAGTTTCTCTTTAGATGTGTAGCTGGAACAATATTTTGGAATTTGCCATCACTTTTACTGACAAGTGTTGCTGTCATTATTTTCTATCAAACAGGGGGTTTAGACAGGGAGGGTTACAGTGCAGCAAAGTCACAGAAAATTGTCACAAACTACCAACAAATATGAAAAAATAACACAAGTGATTCGAAAGCAGTTACATTTGTACAAAGAATTAAGTTTTGAATCTTTTTCAAACACGTCGGCTAGAGAAGCAAACAAGGTAGATGGTAGATGGCAGGTAGATGGAAATTAAGGTAGGTCAACAGAGCAAAGCCACCCATTGTTAAAAATGATAGCATTCCAAATCTGCATCACTGTTTTTTCTCTTTCAACATATTCAGAATGAAATTGGTCTTTGTTTGTTTGTGTTTTTTTGCAGCATTGCCAGCTCGTGGAAAAGCTTCAGACTGTAAAGATGTTGCGACAGAACGTTACCCTTCAGCAAAAGCCATTCCACCAAAAAGCACCGCACCATTTTGGATAACGACGAGAACTTTTCCTTACCTATACCCTACTACATTTCCTTGTTTCATCAACCCCAGTAAGATATTTTTTTACCTTAAAAGGTTTTATGCTGCCAGATTTTCAAGTCAGATTATTGATGAGATGTTTGCTTCTGTTCACTTTTAACTCCAAGATAACCTGATGGTCAACGGAGAGAAGGACGTGGAGGTGGGCCCATTCGTTTCTGTAACGTCACCCAATTTGTTTTGTTTTCTCGCTCAGATTTGTGGTTCTGAATGTCAAGAACTAGAAATTGTAGTAAACAATGGAGGTATGATGGAATTTGTTTCAGCCTGTTCATGTTGCCTTGCTGTTTTCTATCCTCGCAGTCAGCTCTCGAATCATATCTGAACATGAAACAGAAAGTACTGACTTGGTTGCACGTTGACTGACCTGACTTCCTGCCTACCAAATGTGAATAATACAGTTGACTTGAACCAACTTTGCCTCAATTAAATTTTTGTCCTTGAATGTTGTGTTTTATAGGAGGCCAACCGTATTGGCTCCAAGATCCCCACAATCATGTTGACCGGTTTTACCAATGGATTGCACAAGCATAAGGATGTGGTCAAGCTACTGAGGCCATATTTTCCCAAACACCTTCACTTCCTGCACGACAACGTGTTGGTCCTTCCACTACAGAGGAGGGTAAGAAGGAGAACCTGAAAACTGTTTCAGGCACAGACATCCCGGCAATTAAATGTTATTAGAAGGCTGTATTGTTTGAATCCAGATGTTTTCGACACTGATCTTTCTGTTTCACCCACAGGCCTTTGTGTTTTTCACCGACTGGACTACATGCTGCAATTTTGTCAGAGATTACATCTCAAAACCGGTTTCTGTTAACGACTGCACTCTCACAGTCCACTTTGTGTTGGAAGACATGGGTCCTGTGTCCAGTGAGGTACAGCTGTTCCAGGATCAGGATGGGATGAGGAAATTGATGGGAATTAGCAGCTTATTTCTATTAAATTATGAAACATGACTAGTTGGACCATTTGAGTAAAATGTGGTGAAATAATGTAAAAAAAAATGGAGCTGCGTTCTGACAGCATCCCTTACAATTCATAACTATAACTATTAAAATCCACCTGTGGTGTTTAACATCAGCATTTTGCTTTAAAGTCTATGGGGAAGAGCATTTGGGGCGTGTGTATGATGAAATGTTGCAGAACTGATGATACTCTGTGTTCATGTCAAAGGAATAAACTTGAGGTCTTTTTGCAGGAAATGGTGTATAGAACTGCCATGAAGTGGACCTCTCCTGTATGTCATTCCTCCTCAGTGTAAATCTTTGACCAAGAGGAAAAACCCATGGCTGTTGTAATACCGTTTATCTCCATCCAGGAGTTTCCAGTGTCTCTCCCAGAGACCCTGGAGGATCGGTTGCTGTGTGTGGAGGTTTCTGAGATGTTTGTGGGCCTCATCAGGATGGTCATGAAAATGATAGGCTCCCTGGCAACATTTGTCAACTTCCTGCCGTTGTCTAATAAGGTATAACATCACAATACCAACTGCTGTACTTATTGTCTGTTGTCTAAATCATAAGTTTTATTTGTCATTGAAAATCAGCTTGTTCAAGCAGGAAGTTACATTGCAGTTGGTCAATTTAAGATTAAAGACATTTTAGATTAAGCTACATAATTATCTGGTTCCTCATTTTAATCTATCCACTAGTCTTTTGCAGCTTATCCTGATCATGGAATTATTCTTTTTGAAATGTGGTGCAATATAACTGTTAATTAGAAAACTGGTTCCTCATCTAGTATTAAAAGTTTAAAAAAGTGCATTTTGGTAGAAAAGTTCGGGTTCATGGTGTGAAAGTTACCACCCTGAATCTGGGGTTCTGGCCCTTAGTGATATTTGGATTCAGAAGATTTTACAACTCAAAAGGAGTTGTTCATATTTGGTGTTCTGTACAAGAGGAGGGTTTTTAAATTACTTTATATAAAAGATTCCACAGCTCTCAGTATCTCTGACACAACCAGCAGAACGATGCAGAAATAATACGAATGACAAATAAAACTTGTGGTTTTGGTGCATTTTAAACGCAGATGACTAAAGGTGTTGTTGACAATTGACTTGTTTTTTGTGGTGATCATTTTCTTCACTTGTCCTTGGTCTCCCTCTCCACTGTCTCTACCTCAGATATATGTGGAGATGGCGGACTCCTGTGGCGTCACACAGGTGATGGAAAAAATACAAGAAAGAGCTCAAAAGCATTGTCTTTGGTACGCACACATTTGCTTAACCATTCAGAGTCTGATTGAATTAGATTCATGATTCATCCTAGAGGTGTCTCTGCAAAAAGTTTGTGTAGAAGCCAGTTAACTGTCTCTGTTTCTTGATCCTCTATCATTCAACATAAACTACTTTTTTTCTGTCTCTAGGAATAAAGTTCTACACATTGAGACGTGAGTATATGGTTTGAAAATTTTTATTAAGTTTATTTTTTTTCAGACATACTAATATAACAGACTTCACACCTTCATCACATTTACAAAATCAAAAAACATCCGAAAAAAGGGCTGACAGGTAGAAGCTGATAGGCTTGTGAAATTCCCGTCCACCAGAATCAACAAACATCTCTCATTAAAATATGTAATCAACAAACTCGGACATTAAAAATTTCCAACCAGCTCATACATTGATTTTTGACAGACGTTCATACCCTTATCCACTTTCAGATATTAGCCTTTTACCCTAGAGTATATCTATGTTTGCATTTTTCCTAGGAACACAAGGTTTGTTAACATCATAGTCAAAACAGGAAATTGACTTTGCCAGTGTTCTCCACAAGAATATAATGATCATATTCACCTCTTTCAGCAGACAGTGTTTATACAAGAATTAACCAGTTTGTTGCAGACACATTAAGAGTTTCACATGGTATTATATTGTCAAAAGATATCAATATGCTCTTTAAAGTCTCAAAGTTAATGTTATCCCATTTTATCACAAATACATGGTTTTTTTGGTTTGTTTGTTTTTTTTGTTCATTAGTCCATGTTTCTGACATCAATGATGTAGATTTTTTTCAACTGTTCCATGTAATACTTAACGTGTCCAAAATTGTAGAGCTCCCAATATTGAAGTGATTCTGTTGTACAGATCTTTGGTGTAGTAACAATTCTTGTCCGTCTTTATTGCTCATATTTCACCAACTCCTCTGCACTCCTGATCACTATTGTTTTCATCTGGTCCGGAGAAAGCCCCTTTGTTTTGATGAAGATCCTGCAGTTGTTCGTCCAGGTGTTGTTGATCAGCCCATTCTTTTTCAGTTGTCGAGCTTTTTTAGCAATATCAGCATTCTTTTGAGTGAGATTAACATGAATGTAGACATTTTTTCCTTTCAGTTTGAAGATTTGTCTCAGAAGAGCAATCTTGTGTTTACAATTGTTGAATTTTATCAGCACTGCAGGTGGTCTGCTACCTCCAGATGGTAATGGGTAACATGTCTCAATCTGGTCCGGATCTATAGTTATCTCCAGATCCCTCAGTTGAGAACTCACTTGTTGCTCCAGAGATTCGATGTCAGCGCTGTCCACAGCATTTCTGTAATTCCTCGGTTTAATTTTTATTCCAGTGATGATCACATTTATATGAATGCTTTGTTCCAAATCATCCATTCTTTGTTGTCCGTGTTCCAAGACAACAATTCTTCAGTCTTTTTCCTCCATGTCTTTCTGCATTTTCTTCATTTCGTCCTTCATTTCTTCCATGGCATCTAGCACTGGTTTTAGCTTTTCTTCCAACTTTTTATCAGAGTCACTCCTTAACTTATCAAAATTGCTCTTTAACTCACTCTCTAATTCTTTCATAGAGACCATCTGGTCTTTAGTATCCTCCGATTTTTCTTTTCCTTTCGGCATTTTGCAGAGAATAAGTGAGTCAGTCTGGGCATGAGTTAGAGAGATAGCGACAACAGGAGACAGAAGAAAGACATCTGCTCCCGTTGAAGAACTTTAGTCATTAAAGTGAAACTGAAATGAATCTGACATGTAGCAAAAATCCAATCTTGAATCTGACATTTTGGTGTAAAAGATGCCTTAAGTATAATAACGTCCAGCTCACTGTTATTTTTTCAAAAAACTGAACCACTTTAAAACTGTATATTTTATTTTCTAAGAATAACTCAGCTTCCATTTTCAAATTCTGATTATTTTTGTTTTTTGATTGTAGTTTGAAGAGTCTAAAAGAGAGACTACAGCATAAAAGGGAGCCAGGAACCCAGCCTTCTGTTACCTCTGAACAGAAAGCTGCTGCCTCAAGCAATGTTGCTGGAGAGGAGGATGCTGAGAAACCTGGTCCAGAGATCTCCATGGGTCCCACTGCCGATCCTAAAGAGAACCCTTCAGGTCTTCCTCACATTGATGACAGTATTTTGAAAATGATCACAGAAGCAGTTCGCCAGCACAGACTCACCCAACAGACCACACCTCCGACTTCAGGGATAGCGGTGAGGAGTTGCATGGTTTTTGAACCATTGTCTACACACAGTTACACAAATATGAAAAAACAACCTGCTGACGTTCACCATTAATGCCGTTCTTCCTCCTGTTTCCATTAGAGCCCCAGTGTAAACAACAGAAGCTCTAACACTGTAAAGGCCAGAGTCACACCTAAAAGAAAGGTAAATTCAGTTGTTCATGAAGGCATCACATTCACCGCCTATGACCCTGAACCCTGATGCTAACCCTAAATTAAAACGGATCATCTATTTCTTTCTATCATTCTATAGATCAATAAGCTAACTGATTTTGTCTTCATTCTCCTCCAACCAGGATCAGGATTTTACAGATGACTTGATTACGTCAGAAATTGCCACCCTTTTTGAGGAGCGCAAATTCGACATGGACGACTTTGTCACGGTTGATGAAGTTATTGATGAAGAGATAAGCTCAGAACCCCATAATTCTTCTTCATCTTCGTCCAAAGTGCGAGGAAAGACACAAAGGTCTTTTGTGTCTAAAACCAAACAAATGTCGACAAGGTCTTCAAAAAATTACCCAAGCACCTCCTCCTCATCCAAGTCAGCTAAAGCCTCTAGTTCTGAGTTCCCAAATAAGACACCAAACTCATCTCAGCCCACCCAATCTGTTACTATACCCTCATCCACTGACAGTGTCTGTAAGTCACCCTCTTCTTCTCCACTCTCTACTGAAACCTCTTCCTCTCTTGTTTCAAAGACAAAGAACATGACAAAATCTAAAGGCAAAGCTTCAAACACTGCATCATCAGGTTTTGATACCTGCTCATCAGCGTCAACTATCGACCCATCATTAGAGACACAAGTGGAGCCTGTTGGAGAAAGTACAATAGATACAGAGAGCGCAGTGACAGAGTCTGACCACACAGTGTCAGCAGAGGACATTGTTGAACGAACTGCGTCAGGAATAAAAAGAGACACGTCCTCAGAGATGCAGCAACTTCCACAGGGTCTTGATGCACCGCTGAGCCACGCCCAAATTCTGGACATTAATGTTGATGCAGGGGATGACCCGATGAAACCGAAAGAGGAAGGGCAAGACGACGATGCTGACAGACACACACAGGAAGAGGAAGATGAAGAAAACTACAAAATCCTTGATTCCATTGATGTTCAAACAGATGAACAGATGGAGGATGGCAGCTCCGATGTCCAGCAAACTGGACCAGAGGAAGACCAGACTTTGCAAGTCTTGGACAGTGTTAACAATGAAGACAAAGTTGGTCCAGAGGAATTCAGTGAAATGGAAATTGATGGCACATTCCAAGTACTAGACTGTCTCACTGAAGATCAAGCTACTACAGATGAAGTCACTGCCCTGGTCCAGGATGATTGTTCCTCCACGCTAAAGTTACTGACTGGAGAGGCTACAGTTCCTGTCGGTGATGCATCTGATGAAAGAGCAGCAGGTTCACGAGATCAAGAGATGCATCAAAATGATTCACAAGTTTTGGGTTCAGGTAGCAAACAAGTTTCAAAGGGTAAGAGAGGCGGGAAGAAAAAACCTGAGAAAGAAGAGGCCAAAGGGAAAGCACCATCGACAGAATCACACCAAGATTTGAAACATCCCGATGGACAAATCTCAAATGAAGACCAGCCCCTTGAAGACCACGACGAAAAATTAAAAGATCTCAACAATGTTTTCACTGAACAAGGAACCTTTGAGATTTTGGATTCAGTTGATGAAATTGCAACAAAACATGACAACCAAAAACCTGAAACTCCTAGTTGCCACATATCTGACGAAAATGTTACGTCCATCGACAAAGACACCTCACAGGTAACTCATCCACCTGCTACAGAAACTGAGTCAGAGTCTGATGGCAAGGGGGGAAAGGCCAAGAAAAGGGAGACAACCATTAGAAATGATAGACCGTCAAGGAGGATCACATCCTACAAAGATGAAGAGAATAATTCCGGTAAAAAACAGGACAAGGCAGCAATAAAAATGGACCCCACAACAGTCGGTGGTAAAAAAGGCACAGAGACTATGGACGAGATGGTTTTTGAAATAGTGGACTCAGTTGAAGACGAATCAGTTGTAGATACCGCCACTACCACAGAAAGGTCTGGTAGGAGAAGGAGTGCAAGGGGCAAGAAGGATGAGAAAATTACATCAACTCTCACAGACATACCTGACAAACCTGTCGAGGACGAGGAAGCTATTTATAAGATTTTAGACTCTGTTGAGGATGAAACTGCAGATGAACCAACAATCACAACAAGATCTGCCGGAGGAAAAAAAGTAAGAATAAAGAAGACAGTCGCTCCAACAAAAGCCATTCCAACGAGGAGGGCCACGTCTGCTCGGATACAGGAGCAAAACAAGGAACAAACAAAGAATAAAGAGGCTGACGTAACAAATGAAAGCCCAAACAGGAGTGGAGTCATTGAAGCAGAGGCTGGTGAGGAGGATTCTACTTACAAAATATTGGACTCCATAGAAGAAGTCAGTAAGGATAACCGACCAGCAACAGGTCAAAAAAGAAAAAGGGGAAGACCAAAGAAATTGACTAAAAAAGCCAAACAAGATAATGCAGCATCAAAACAAGTGGACAATGATGCATCCAAAACTGTGACTGATGAAGAGGCAACCTATCACATTCTTGACTCTCTGGAGGACGAGACTGTTGAAGGTCAGACCCCTGCAGGGCAGTCGCAGAATTCGAAAGAGGAGAGCAGCTGTAAAATAGATGATGAGAAAAACGAGCACATCTCGACTCTTGTGGACTCGACCAAAAAAGAGGAGGAGGAAGAGCCCGTGTATCAGATCGTAGATTCTCTGGAAGATGAAGAAGAGCTGACAAAAGTGGAGGTTTCCAGTGAGACACAGAAAAAAGACAATTCTGACTATGAGATAGTTGACGATTTAGAACCTGATGATCCGTCTGCTGCAGAAGAGTCAGTTACAGGAAAGGAGGCGAGAACATCTGAAGCAAACTTTAATAATGACGGCAAATCAAAAATCACCCTGGAAGAGGAAACGAAATTGAGCTCACCAGAAGAAACTGACGAAACTGGCGCTATGATCAGCTTGGATGAAGTAAGCGATGAGGAGGAGAACTACCCTGATGACACAGCTGAGGAGGAAGAGCTGCGAAAGAGAGAAGCCACCGCTAAAAAGAAGCGGTTCACCAAGGTACAGAAAGGGAGGAAAACCAGTGAGAAGGGAAGGAAGACGGGAAGGAAGAGCTGCAGAAGCAAGGGAGGAAGGTGGGCCGAGGAGATGGAAGATGAGAAGGTGGAGGTCGACTCCAAGGAGCTGGTGACTCTGGACGAGGTGGGGGCAGATGAGCCCGGAGAGGAAGGAGTGCGGGAGATCCAAGAGAAGGACGAGGAGATCACGGAGGGGGAGCTGCAGACACTGGTCACTCTGGATGAGTTTGTAGAGGAGGAGGAGGAGGAAACGTTCAAACAAACCACCCTGGAGACCCGCCCCCCAAGCCAGGACGAGGAATCAGTGGATTCATTTAACCCCGAGGTAAATATTCACAGACGGAGAAGTCAGTATTTTCCTTGGGTAGTTTATCTACACCAAATAGTCACAGTAGATTGTTAGCATGTCCATCTGCTCAACTCACCACGTCTCTTTATTCTCCATAATGTTCCTGTGGTCTAATCTGAAGAACCAGATTAGAAAACTTCAGTCTGACTGTCGATCTGCTTTGCGTGGGATTTCTATCACTTGTTCTTGTTTAAAATATTTTGCTTAAAAGTGTAAATCTCAAATGGTGAAACACTGGTTGTTATTTATTTATTGTTTTTAGACCTTGGTGACTTTAGATGAAGCAGGCAGTGATGAGGAAGAGAATCAAGACGAAAACAAACAGGAGGATGAATCAGGTGTGTATTATTTAGTGTAAGAAATCCATTCCAGACCCTTTGCCATTGTTTTCAAAAAGAATGGTGATGCTATATTAAATGGTAATATTGCATCCAAATTATAGTAGGTCAGTTTGTGTATTCAAAATGAGGCATTTGTCAACAAGTGGCATTGGGTTTATACGATATTTATAATTATCTGTGTCATAAATGTAGATTTATAGCTTCTTCCTAGAACAATGTTAAGCCTGCATGTTAAAGTTGTGTTTTTACGCCATCTCAAAAGCATTTTTAAGAGATGTTGGAACAAACTTTCTTTGAGATTTTTTTTTCATGTTTCTGTCCTGCTCTAGAGGAAATTATTAACTTTGTGACAGTGGATGAATTGAAAGAAGAGGAGGAGGTGAAGGAAGTTGTAACATCCACAGCAAAAAGGCGACCCAAGAGGAGAAGGAGACAGACCCTAGGTGACACAGAATTACGTCTGCATCTTTATTACATGTCATTACCTTCATCTACTTTCTAGATGAATAAAAGGAAAATTGTAAAATTGTTACATTAATATTTAGCGTCAATGTTTCCCAGTTATTTAGCTTTAACGTTTTGTTCAGTAAGAGCATTAATTGTCAGTTTTCCTCTCATTTATTTCCTCAAATAAGTCAATTGTCTTTTACTCCAGTGAGGAAATCTACCAGCAGGAAAGCTTTTACTAAACAGGAGAGAAAAGAAGAAAAGGAACCAACTGATATACCGCCTCCAACTTCACCCGGTGCTTCAGTGTCATTGGACAAAGATCTGTCTTCATGTGACGACCAGCTGGAGGTCTTGAAGAAAGAGGTGGAGGTAGAAGCAGCAACTAAAGCCGACATCGATTCCACCTCTTCAGATCGGCCGGTAGAGCTGGAGACGCTGGAGGGATGTAAGGAGGAAGGATGGAGCAGGACAGACATTAAAGGTGCAGAGAGGATAAACCAAGACCAGTGTTTACAGAAATAGACATTTTATTGTTTCAGATTGTTTCTGCTTTTCTTGCATTTCAGCCCAGATTGAAGGAAGCAGATTTCATCTTCACTGTTTGTCAGAATCTGAACAATTCATTGATCCTTTCTTTTTCCTGTGTAGTTGGTAGTAAATGGAGGAGGGATCTTATTGGACCCCAGGTTAAGCGATCTCGTTCTCAGTCTCCTTCTGTCACTGCTGACTTCAGATTGCCGGCATTCAAACCCAACAACCCCCTCGGTAACACACTTTTTTTTGAAGATTAAAGAACGACAGGAGAAATGTTTTATTACACTTTTGACTTTCATTTTCTTTGTCTCCATATTCAGGTCAGGAGTTTGTGGTGCCCAAATCAGGATTTTTCTGTAACCTTTGCTCTGTTTTCTACCTGATGGAGAACACTGCCAAAAACGTTCACTGCAGCAGCCAGAAACATTACGAGAACCTGCAGGTACACACGACAACTTCCACTAAATGTCACCGTACAAATTCATAGATCTCACTTTATGTTCTGTCACTTCTTTAATTTCAGAAACACTATGAGAGACTTCAAAAGAAACCTTCCATTTCTACAGGCTCCACTTCTGATTGATACTGACTTCTTTGGATTTTATTGTTAAAAATGAACCTTGAAGGTTGGAGGTTTTCATATTTTTGCAAATTACTGTATAATTAAAAAATAATAATTATCATAAGTGACTGATTTAGTTTTAACTCATCAGGGTTAATTCTTGTCATTATGTGGATACCAACTAAATGTGCAAAGCTGATGCCATATTCCAAAATACATGTGCACAAAATTAAATGTAGAACTTATTCTGATTTACAAATTTATTACCATCATTCAGACAGTGACTTTCATCCAGCATGTCTCGACATCAGATGCCAGAGTCAACTCGTCAAGCAAATGTCCACTCAGCTATTTTTTTTTTTCCGATTAAGTATCTTGTTTTTCGGAGTTTTCTAATACTATGTAACGTGTACAATTTTATGTTACGAAAAATTTTCATGGTCAGCCACAAATGCGACAAACAAAAGGTCCAAGCTGGGATGCGGGCGCAGGAATAATGACACAATTGAAAGGTGGTTATAAGTTGCGTTTTTCTTTGCCACTTGTAGCTTTTGTTGTCAAGACTTTAATAAAATAATTTCACATATCGAGTGTCAATATGTATTGTCTAGTGGTTTGTGAAAGCCCATGCCTCAGTTGGTGCAAACAGTACATGTTTCAAAAAAGACTCATTTTAATCACCTTGTTTTTTAGTCTGAACCCGAAAAGATTTAAAGTTCATCAAATTGCCTTAAATTCAACAAAATGAAATCTTTACATAATCTAACCAAATTTTATTCCTATATTCATGAAAACCTGTTGGCTTGTTTTTCTGACTACACAAAAACAATCCAACAAAAATATGTTCAATTTTTATTCGAATAAAAAAAGTATCAATATCCTCGTATGTCCCACACATTTACACCAACATGTTAGACACTGAGTACAAATGTATTTCAGAATATGAAAATGCAGTAAAAAAAAAAAAGTAACCTTTTAGAGATTAATTTACACCACTGTCAAGGAAAACAGTATTACTATTGGTTGACTGAGTTCACGTGTATTTTTTCCTCTTACGTGTATTCATGATCCCAGTGGGACCGTTATAAAAGTATCCTCGGGGGAGCGTGGGGAACACGGGTCCTGGTGGTGCCACTAGGAAAGTCAGAAGTTGAGTCCTTTCTTTTTCCATCATCTCTACCTCAGCCCAAGGACCGTGGTTGTGACGGTAGATGGTCATCCGCACGTCGCACTGATCGGCCGGTTTGTTGGGGGTCTCAACAGCGAAGCAACTCAACATCATTGACTCAGACTTAATTTGTGTGGACTTCCAAACGTCCATATGACTGAAAGGATTGTGCCGTGGAACCTTTCCTTGTCTTGCAGAAGCAATTTTACCCCAGCTGTTGGGATTAATCAAATCTTTATCGTTGAATCGTGTCCCAAATTTATCAAAGAACTGAATCCTTTTCTCCCAAAGTGGAGGACAGTGGTGTGAATTGTGAGACTCCCAGTTTTCAGTGCGAGCTTCAGAGGCTGGCTTCCCATCTGGTCTTCGTGCAGGAGCGACTCCGACACTGTCGTCCTTCACTCCCGGCTGGCCGAAAGGGTCTACACATGGTAGCTCTCTTTCCTTCTCACCTTCGTCTGAGACAGGGGGCTGTAGAATTCAGTCATATGGTCATTGTCCCATTCAAACTATGAGTGGGTACATCTTCACTTCTAAATAATCTGGATTCATCAAGGAAGGAAGAGGTTGGACCTCGAGCGGCTTTCTGTGTTGTTGTTTTTTTAACTTTTGATAAAACAAATTTACCTTCAGCGATGGCTGTTTGAAGTCGTCAGGGTCGCAAGGAGAATGAAAACGACACCGCTTTGCTTCAGGTTCGGTAAGATCCCCCCTCTGTTTACTCGCATCTAAAGAGAAAAAACAAAAGGAGTGGATTGTGGGCATTGATACTGTCTCAATTTGAACAATGTCTACTACTGTAAACACTGGTCTTGGTTTATCCTCTCTGCACCTTTAATGTCTCTCCTGCTCCATCCTTCCTCCTTACATCCCTCCAGCTCTGCCGGCCGATCCGCGCCTGAAGAGGTGGAATCGATGTCGGCTTTAGCCGCTGCTTCCACCTCCACCTCTTTCTTCAAGACCTCGGGCTGGTCGTCAGACGAAAGTAGGTTTTTGTCCAGTGACATCGAAGCGCCGGGTGAAGTTGGAGGCAGTATATCAGTTGGTTCGCTTTCTTCTTCTCTCTCGTGTTTAATGGAAACTTTGCTGCTGGTAGATTTCTTCACTGGAATAAGCAAAGGAACATTAGTTCTTAACTACCGTTTAACAGTGTTTTTCAAAACGGTATCAAAGGGTCCTGGAATGGATTTTTTTAAACTAAATAATACACACCTGGTTCATCTTCCTGTTTGGCTTCTTCCTGCATCTTTTTCTCATCACTGCCTGCTTCATCTAAAGTCACCAAGGTCTAAAAATGACATCAACCAGTTTTTCACCATTTGTGATTTACACTTTTTTTTTATCGCAAAGTATCCAAACAATGACGTGATAGAAATCCCACACAAAGGTGATGACAGATGCCGGTGTGCTGATGTTGAGAGAGGATGAAGAACATCCCAGATAATAAAACTGCTGCTGAGACACTGACAGCCAGCGACGGTCAGACTCACTATTTGGTGTAGATAAATGACTCAAGGAAAATACTGACATCTCAGTCTGTGGATATTTACCTCGGGGTTAAAGGAATCCACTGATTTGTCCTCCTCAACACTTGCTTCATCCAAGCTGATCAGTACGCTGGTTGCCTCTTCTTCAACAGTCACAGTTTTGGATGCATCATTGTCCACTTGTTTTGATGCTGCATTATCTTGTTTGGCTTTTTTAGTCGATTTCTTTGGTCTTCCCCTTTTTCTTTTTTGACCTGTTGCTGGTCGGT
The DNA here is from genome assembly GCA_013358685.1 of Antennarius maculatus. Taxonomy (NCBI): domain Eukaryota; kingdom Metazoa; phylum Chordata; class Actinopteri; order Lophiiformes; family Antennariidae; genus Antennarius; species Antennarius maculatus. The sequence continues at coordinate 4,621,976 of CM023628.1, forward strand.
TATTCTTACCGACTTCTTCTATGGAGTCCAATATTTTGTAAGTAGAATCCTCCTCACCAGCCTCTGCTTCAATGACTCCACTCCTGTTTGGGCTTTCATTTGTTACGTCAGCCTCTTTATTCTTTGTTTGTTCCTTGTTTTGCTCCTGTATCCGAGCAGAAGTGGCCCTCCTCGTTGGAATGGCTTTTTTTGGAGTAACTGCATTCTTACTTTTTCCTCTTTTTCCTCTGGCAGATCTTGTTGTGATTGTTGGTTCATCTGCTGTAGCTTCCTCGTCCTCGACAGGTTTGTCAGGTATGTTTGTGAGAGTTGATGTAATTTTCTCATCCTTCTTGCCCCTTGCACTCCTTCTCCTACCAGACCTTTCTGTGTTGGTGGAGGTAACTTGAACTGATTTATCTTCAACTGAGTCCACTATTTCAAAAACCATCTCGTCCATAGTCTCTGTGCCTTTTTTACCACTGTCTGTTGGGGGGTCCATTTTTATTGCTGCCTTGTCCTGTTTTTTACCTGAATTATTCACTTCATTTTTGGAGGATGTGATCCTCCTTGACGGTCTATCATTTCTAATGGTTGTCTCCCTTTTCTTGGCCTTTCCCCCCTTGCCATCAGACTCTGACTCAGTTTCTGTAGCAGGTGGATGAGTTACCTGTGAGGTGTCTTTGTCGATGGACGTAACATTTTCGTCAGATATCTGGCAACTAGGAGTTTCAGGTTTTTGGTTGTCATGTTTTGTTGCAATTTCATCAACTGAATCCAAAATCTCAAAGGTTCCTTGTTCAGTGAAAACATTGTTGAGATCTTTTAATTTTTCGTCATGGTCTTCAAGGGGCTGGTCTTCATTTGAGATTTGTCCATCGGGATGTTTCAAATCTTGGTGTGATTCTGTCGATGGTGCTTTCCCTTTGGCCTCTTCTTTCTCAGGTTTTTTCTTCCCGCCTCTCTTACCCTTTGAAACTTGTTTGCTACCTGAACCCAAAACTTGTGAATCATTTTGATGCATCTCTTGATCTCGTGAACCTGCTGCTCTTTCAACAGATGCATCACCGACAGGAACTGTAGCCTCTCCAGTCAGTAACTTTAGCGTGGAGGAACAATCATCCTGGACCAGGGCAGTGACTTCATCTGTAGTAGATTGATCTTCAGTGAGACAGTCTAGTACTTGGAAAGTGCCATCAATTTCCATTTCACTGAATTCCTCTGGACCAACTTTGTCTTCATCATTAACACTGTCCAAGACTTGCAAAGTCTGGTCTTCCTCTGGTCCAGTTTGCTGGATATCAGCGCTGCTATCCTCCTCCATCTAATGGAAACAGAAGGAAAGACATTAGTGGTGAACCTGAACAGGTTGTTATTTTATATTTGTGGAAATGACACTGTGCTAAACGGAACGTTTCAGTATCTTCATGCAACTCCTCACCGCTATCTCTGCAATCAGGGGTGTGGTCCGTTGGGTGAGTCTGTGCTGGCGAACTGCTTCTTTGATCACATTTAAAATATGGTCATCAATGTGAGGAAGACCTGAAGGGTTCTCTTTAGGATCAGCAGTGGGTTCCATGGAGATCTCTGGACCTGGTTTCTCAGCATCCTCCTCTCCAGCTACATTACTTGAGGCAGCAACTCTCAGTTCAGAGGTAACAGAAGGCTGGGTTCCCCACTCCCTTTTATGCTGTAGTCTCACTTTTAGACTCTTCAAACTACAATCAAAAAACAAAAATAATCAGAATATGAAAATGGAAGCTGAGTTATTCTTAGAAAATAACATGTAGAGTTTTAAAGTGGTTCAGTTTTTTGAAAAAATGACAGTGGGCTGGACGTTGTTATATTTAAGGCTTCTTTTACACCAAAATGTCAGATTCAAGATTGGATTTTTGTTACATGTCAGATTCATTTCAGTTTCACTTTAATTTTCAAACCATATACTCACGTCTCAATGTGTAGAACACAACTCCTACCGACAGAAAAATTGAGTTAGCTTATGTCTAATCATAGAGGATCAAGTAACACACAGAGACAGTTAACTGGCTTCTACACAAACTTTTTGCAGAGACACCTCTGGGATGAATCATGAATCTAATTCAATCAGACTCTGAATGGTTTAACAAATGTGTGCGTACCAAAGACAATGCTTTTGAGCTCTTTCTTGTATTTTTTCCATCACCTGTGTGACGCCACAGGAGTCCGCCATCTCCACATATATCTGAGGTAGAGACAGTGGAGAGGGAGACCAAGGACAAGTGAAGAAAATGATCACCACAAAAAACAAGTCAATTGTCAACAACACCTTTAGTCATCTGCGTTTAAAATGCACCAAAACCACAAGTTTTATTTGTCATTCGTATTATTTCTGCATCGTTCTGCTGGTTGTGTCAGAAATACTGAGAGCTGTGGAATCTTTTATATAAAGTAATTTAAAAACCCTCCTCTTGTACAGAACACCAAATATGAACAACTCCTTTTGAGTTGTAAAATCTTCTGAATCCAAATATCACTAAGGGCCAGAACCCCAGATTCAGGGTGGTAACTTTCACACCATGAACCCGAACTTTTCTACTAAAATGCACATTTTTTAAGACTTTTAATACTAGATGAGGAACCAGTTTTCTAATTAACAGTTATATTGCACCACATTTCAAAAAGAATAATTCCATGATCAGGATAAGCTCCTGAAGACTGGTGGATGGATTAGAATGAGGAACCAGCTAATTAATTGTGTAGCTCAATCTAAAATGTCTTTAATCTTGAATTGACAAACTGCATAGAAACTTCCTGCTTGAACAAGCCGACATTTAGTGTTCACATGAAACAATGACAAATAAAACTTGGGATTTAGACAACAGAAGGTAAAATGAGTTAACTGTTGGTATTGTGATGTTATACCTTATTAGACAACGGCAGGAAGTTGACAAATGTTGCCAAGGATCCGATCATGTTTATAACTGTCCTGATGAGGGCTACAAATGTCACAGAAACCTCCACACACAGCAACCGATCCTCCAGGGTCTCTGGGAGAGACACTGGAAACTCCTGGATGGGGAGAAACAGTGTTACAGCAGACACTGATTTTTTTCTCTTGGTCAAAGATTTACACTGAGGAGGAATGACATACAGGAGAGGTCCACTTCATGGCAGTTCTATACACCATTTCCTGCAAAAAGACCTCAAGTTTATTCCTTTGACATGGACACAGAGTATCATCAGTTCTGCAACATTTCATCATACACACGCCCCAAATGCTCTTCCCCATAGACTTTAAAGCAAAATGCTGATGTTAAACACCACAGGTGGATTTTAATAGTTATAGTTATGAATTGTAAGGGATGCTGTCAGAACGCAGCTCCATTTTTTTTTACATTATTTCACCACATTTTACTCAAATGGTCCAACTAGTCATGTTTCATAATTTAATAGAAATAAGCTGCTAATTCCCATCAATTTCCTCATCCCATCCTGATCCTGGAACAGCTGTACCTCACTGGACACAGGACCCATGTCTTCCAACACAAAGTGGACTGTGAGAGTGCAGTCGTTAACAGAAACCGGTTTTGAGATGTGATCTCTGACAAAATTGCAGCATGAAGTCCAGTCGGTGAAAAACACAAAGGCCTGTGGGTGAAACAGAAAGATCAGTGTCGAAAACATCTGGATTCAAACAATACAGCCTTCTAATAACATTTAATTGCCGGGATGTCTGTGCCTGAAACAGTTTTCAGGTTCTCCTTCTTACCCTCCTCTGTAGTGGAAGGACCAACACGTTGTCGTGCAGGAAGTGAAGGTGTTTGGGAAAATATGGCCTCAGTAGCTTGACCACATCCTTATGCTTGTGCAATCCATTGGTAAAACCGGTCAACATGATTGTGGGGATCTTGGAGCCAATACGGTTGGCCTCCTACAAAACACAACATTCAAGGACCAAAATTTAATTGAGGCAAAGTTGGTTCAAGTCAACTGTATTATTCACATTTGGTAGGCAGGAAGTCAGGTCAGTCAACGTGCAACCAAGTCAGTACTTTCTGTTTCATCTTCAGATATGATTCGAGAGCTGACTGAGGGGACGGAGAGCAACATGAACAGGCTGAAATAAATTGCATAATATAACCATTGTTTACTATAGTCTTTAAATATATGTTCCTGAAATTCAGAACCACAAATCTGAGTGGAGAAAACAAAACAAATTAGGTGAAGTTACAGAAAAAAATGGGCCCACCTCCAAATCCTTCTCCCCGTTGACCGTCAGGTTATCTTGGAGTTAAAAGTGAACAGAAGCAAACATCTCATCAATAATCTGACGTGGAAATTTGGCAGCATAAAACCTTTCAAGGTGAAAAAATATTTTACCGGGGTTGATGAAACAAGGAAATGAAGTAGGGTATAAATAAGGACAAGTTGTTATCATCATCCAAAATGGTGCAGTGCTTTTTGGTGGAATGGCTTTTGCTGAAGGGTAACATTCTGCAGCAACATCTTTACAGTCTGACGTTTTTCCACAAGCTGGCAATTCTGCAAAAACAAACCAAATAAACAAAAGACCAATTTCATTCTGAATATATCGGAAGAGACAAAATATTGATGCAGTAAAAGTGATGGCAAGTTCCAAGAAAAATGGTTTGATGTGCTTCCTGGTTCATGTAGAATTCTGTTATTGGTTGTTGGCTGTTTAACGGTCGCCAACCAGGCTGTAATTTAATAAAACATGAAAAGTCTCAGAAGTGTGTAATGGAAAAAAAAATATTTTACAAAAAAGCTTTAACAATAAAATTCTGAAAGACAATTTCTTGATTCATTCACACTTCTTTGTTTAAACCATCTCTCCAGTGTGAAATTTGAGACACAGCTGAAGATTGTCCTACACCCTCCCTGATAATGCTCATTATACCACCATATCCTGCACTCTTCTACTACCATACTCTTGATAACACAATCAGACGTTTGCATGTCCCTTCATTTTAACTGAGAGTCTAAATATTTTCTATTGCAGGATCAAGACAACTTACCGATGGATTCGAATATTTTTTCTGATCTCAGCCTGTTAACTCCACGATAGGGGTTTTTGGGAAGAAGATTGCAACAAATTCCAAACTGATCAGCATCCCAAGCGGTCTTGAATTCTATATAAACCTGTGATACAGAAGCACAAATTAGTTTTGAGAGACTAAAAGAAAGTTTATTTCATATGTTCTCTTCCAGCTCTATGTATGCTTGTTTGTACCTTGTTCAGGAGTGGTAGGAAGTTCTTGATGCAACATTTTTTTTTCACCATTTCCCTGAGGGTCTCAATCTCACTTGGTGAAATGTTCTTGATGAAGACTACTTTGAATCCTAGACAAGTCACACGCTGCACAAAGACAGCATTCGTAAACTAAAGCCCAGCTTTTCCAAATCAAGGGGAATATCATGAACGGATTATCAGGATTACGTGCATTACCGTACTTACAGAATTCATTAGCTTCATGAGAAAGATGTACATCCCTCTCTAGAATTAAAACATCACAAGAGACTTAAAAAAGTCCAACACGCCTGAGATTCAATGTTTAATTCTTCTGGCAGCATAAGCAAACATGACCAACACATTACTCCGGAAAATATAATCCAGGAATGGAGACCAAAAAATTTAAATTAACTAAAAATACCCTTATTTTATCAACTGGAGACCAAAAAATATAAATTAACTAAAAATACCCCCCAATAAAAACAACACTGATCTGCTTACCTGGGTCATGTCTATGTCATTCTTGAGTACACGGAACTTGATTTTATGTCCTTTGAATTTCAAGATGTTCTTTCCCCCGGCTTCTTGCTTTAGGTGCTGGACAAAGTTTGCTTTTGGAATCTGGACCAAAGCCTGTGCAATAAGTCACACAATAATGTCTTCCTAGTTTTAGTACCTGGTTCTAAGTACTTTTTCAAGAGCATTTTTTATTTTAAACATCTTACAGACTAGGACTACAGACAGAAACATGCACGAGGAACCAAATAATACAGACTGATAACATTATACCTACCATACACACTTGAGGGACAACATAAATAGCTTGACTGTGATTTATAAACCCCAACGGGATGAGCATTTGGACAATGTCCTCCTCTGTGTAGCAGCCATCATAATATGGAGGTAAACCAGTCACCAGCACCTTACAAACTCGGGGACCATGACTTAGAAACTGAAAACATTTAAAGGGAAGCAGTAAAATAAAAAAGGGTGAAGTTTAGTTGTTTGTAACAGATGAAGAGTGGAGAAATTATGAACATTTTCTCCTTTCAATACGTTTGTCAACACACAAACAACTGTAAATCATGGTGATTAATACAAGTGATCTTACCTTAGGTGTAAAGCAGGTATTCAAGTTGATGCACACTGAAAAGGAGAAAGGAAATGTAAGTAAACTCCATGCAAATATTTGTGAACTTTCACGTTCTCTTTAAAAGACTTCTTACGTAGTCTTTCAATATTCATGTGTTTCTCCACCATCTCTCCAATCGTCAGACGGCTGCTTTCAGGCCCGGGTTCAGACGACGTGGATGCAGCTGTTTGCTGCCGGCTCACAGCGGTGACGGATGGATTCCTGACTGACGGATCAGCTTGTGTCGTCACTGATGTCACAACATCTTCAAAACAGCAAATTTAAATACTGTCAAGGCTTTATTTCCTCACACGTTTCTCTTTCTGTTTTTTCACACATCAGTTGGATCAATGTTCACACCAAACCTAAAATTTTATCTCATTACTCATAACTTCATTTTACTACAGTTTAAAAACCAGACTGCTGTTTTAAGTTTTTTTTGTGGAACAACAAAACATAGCATTTTGTATATTTAACTCTGAACACCACAATGTCATATTTCTATAGACTTCTTCATTCACTTCTTCCTCTCATACCTTGTTTTATTGTTTTTGTGTCTTCTGGGTGGGTTTCAAACGGACTGCTTGGTGTCTGACTCTCATAAATGTCAACCTCCATGGGCTCTGTGGCACCAGGTCCTGTTTCCTCAAGCTGCATTTGTTGAAGCTCTTCAGCATCTTTGTCCAGTTCTGATTGATGCTGAGGTTTAAAACTGATCACATTTGAGGTTTCAATCTCTGCTTTGTCTTCCTGCGTCCCGACTGCCTCTTCAGTCGTTGAGGCGGCTTCTGTTTCTTTAATCTCCACCCCAGATTGTGTAACACTGGTAACTGCAGTCTCAGCTGTAGGTTTTTGCTTGGACTGACCGGTTCCTAACATGGATCCAGAGTATGTACTTTGCTTCTTTTTGGTCTTTGTGACAGGCAACTTCCCTGCTTTTATAGTTTTAGTCAACTGCCTGGCTGGGATATTTTTTGATTTGGACATTACGACTGTAGGCTTAGTGGCAGTCCCTGGACAGTCAAACATCCGAGTGAAAAGAATGTTTGTAAAAGTCTCTCTTTTGCCAGAGAATAAAGGCCTTTTAGGTGTAGGGAGAAAAACCTGTCTAGGCCTGGCAGCAGTTGTAGATTCATTGGTTTGAGGATTGGAGAAACTGGATGTGGAAAGTTTACTATTTAAAAAAGACATAGAAAAAGAACAAGCATATACAAAATTAATTTCAGTTTAAATGTTTAAAAATGTATACATCATTCAACACTGTCATAAGATGGAATCTCTTTGCAAATGATTCTTTATAAATTAACAACATCTGCATACAGTACTGTGAATGATATTAAACACAAAACAGGATTGGTTCATAGCTCAAACATAACAGATTTAAAATTGTGTAGCTCACTAACATAAAGGTACAGAAATTCTGAATTTTCTGTTATGCCAAGTGAATACAGTAAACTTCAAACAAGGACACAAATTCTGGCAGAAATCAAATAAATAAAGATTAAAAGAGGTCTGTGTAAAACATGACTCACTCCTGATGGGGCGTCTTTTCCTCATCCTACAAACACAAAGAGAGATTTGTTATTTTAGACAGAGTTATGTGTGACCACACCACTACAGACAAATACTGACATTCACTGTGCAGAGAAAAGATTAAATTTAAGTAAATATAATACCTTATGTCTGACGACAGTGACTGATAATCCTTTGACATTAAGGCTCTCTACAGTCATCAGCTTCTTTGCATCTTCCTCTTTCTCGTAACAGGCCACTGCCTACATGTGCAAACACAACAGGATTTATTATGTTTAAATGCTATCAAGACAAAAAAAAAAACTATTTTAATTATTAAATACACGTCTGACATACCTGCAGTTTGGACCTAAATAGTAAAACTGATTTGGTTCTCCCATAGTGCTCCAAAGCTGTGACAACATCATTGCGCGACAGAGATTTATCAACCCCTTGTAGTCTCACCACTGTTGGAGGTGAAGATTTGCCAGACTGAACAATGAAACAAAAAAATTTAAAAAATTAACTAAAATACTATTCTCAATTTGGACAGTAATGGAGGGAGCTTGCCTGTCTTTTCCGCAGATCAGAGTTTGATTTTGAGGGCTGTGACAGTAACTCTTCCTCTGCTTTAGGGGAGGATGATGACGATGATGATGATGATGATGATGATGATGACGATGACGATGAAGCAGAAGCTGACTTCACCTTGGTCAGTTCAGCTAGTATGACAGAACCCAGAGTCTTAGCCATAGCCTCAATGTCACACTGTTCTGACAGAGATGGGACAGCTACAGGGACAAAGGTAAACACAGTATTAGACAACATTAGAGCTTTCTCATATAGAGGCAACATGTTAATCTGTTAAGCTACTAAATATAGTAAAATAAAATATAAAGGGAGTGGGGGACAAGACTTAATCACACATGGGCCAAATTCACCGAGGTTGCTCCCTGAGGATTTGTAGTTCTCAATGTAGGAGCTATTTACACTTTGATAATACAGTATGCTTAAATATTGACTTACTGAAGAAATTAAAAACACTTGGGATAGCCTTACTGAACTACGATTCAACTCTTGACCCGGAGTATGTAGTTTTGTTTACCTTATAACACGCTGTTCTAAAAACCATTATAACTAAGTCTTTCCAGTCTTAGTTGATAACACCACTGTTTTCTCTCTTTTGATCGACTCTGGTGTTATAGGATCACACCTGGCAGTCACCAATAGAACACAGTACTGTACTTATCTACGTAGTCTATTCTAAATTTCTGCTTCTGAGCTGAAAAGACTTCTTGAAACAGTGTTAAATAGGATTTCTAATGCTGTATTTATATACACAGTATATGTATATACCCCGAAGCGGGCATTTGACAATGAATGAATTAGTGATTTAATGATTTTTTTTTATTTTTTTTTCTTGGCGTGAATTTTTCAAGCTCTATATAAGCCAGAATGAATGAATAACATATGGGTGGTGGAACTCTTAAATGTTTTGCAATTGGTCAAACCTGATGCTTTCAGTAATTTCTTAGCCAGGCTCTTTGCACTGATGGGCTTTTGTTTAAAGGCTGAATCTTTTGATGCTTGATCGTAGCTCCTTCTTGGTGATGATGGTCGATCGTAGCTCCTTCTTGGCGATGATGGTCGATCGTAGCTCCTTCTTGGTGATGATGGTCCATCGTAGCTCCTTCTTGGTGATGATGGTCGATCATAGCCTCTTCTTGGTAATGATGGTCGATCGTAGCCCCTTCTTGGTGATGACAGTCCATCTAGGCTCCTTCTTGGTGATGATGGTCGATCATAACTCCTTCTTGGTGATGATGGTCGAGCGTAGCCCCTTCTTGGTGATGATGGTCGATCGTAGCCCCTTCTTGGTGATGACAATCGATCTCGGCTCCATCGTGGAGCTGACAGTCGATCGAGGCTCCTCCTTGACGACGACAGTCGATCGAGGCTCCCTCTTGGTGATGACAGTCGATCGAGGCTTCTTCTTGTGTGATAAGTATAACTACAGTGGAATAAATAATTTCCCCCGAGGTGGATTAATAAAGAACATTTCTTTTATATACACTGAAGCTTCCTCTTCCTAAAAATGTATAGCACACAATGACTTAAGACTCTCTTTTCTAGCTGCAGGGAAGGAGACCAGATCTGTTTCTGACTGTATATGTGATTATTATTCAATAAATAAATTTGAGACCAACTTCAAAGTTTTGTGGTAATTTTCTCTGAACCAACAAATAATGCAAAGACAGCAAGGAGAAAAACGCTGTCTTTTAACAGTTGCTACCCACATAAAAAAAATTAAAAAAAAATTCATGGGAACTATGAAGAGTAAAAGCACTGACTCTTTCTGCAGGCGTTTGCGGTTGGTAAGATGAAGGCTGCTTTTCTGGTGGGGGATCAAGTCCTAGCAAAACAAAAAAAACGTAAGAGACACGTCACAGCATCATCATCAGCTTCATTTCCTCAAATTGTACTTTTGTGATTGATTGAAAATGCAAATGCCAATACCGCATCTAATGAACATTTAGACAATGGTCAGCTGGTATTTGAATCTACGGATGTTCGTAAGTCGGATGTTGATATGTCAGGGAGCAGCTGGTACATCTACCGTAAACATGCTAGCATTTAAACATGCAGGCATAAACTAGCCTGTAGCAATAGCAATGGGGTGACAATCACAAGGGCTAAATCTTAAAGGCTAGATGGCCTGTGATCTTTTGATGACCCCACAGCAGCGATAAGAGAAGCAGAAGGAACTGGTTTTGAAGAGGTAAGAGGCCGTACCGCTTTCCACGTCTGTGATACAGGCTGTTTTTGTGTCTGCTGCTTTTTTTGGTTTGATTGTTTCACAACTGGCTGCTTCTCTGTTTGTTCCTTGATCTGCTGTTTTTTTAACTGCTTAGCAGCTTTTATCTCTTGAGCTGGAACTTTAGTCAGTTTCTTGCTGTTGCATGCAGCGTCATTCACAATGAGGTCAGGTTTGTTGGGCTGAATGTGACTGGCTAGTGTGCTTTGTGTTTGGGTCTCCAATGTTGATTGGCGATTTGTTTCTGGTTCTTGTGTAGGAGCAAGTTCGGAGGCCCCAGACTTGTAAGCTGTTCGGGAGGTCAGATTTAACTGGGTCTGCAATCGTTTGGTCTGTTGATGGCTTGGGGGTGTTGCAGATATCAGTCCTGGTATGTGTTTAGAGCTGAGACAGGAAACAGGACTCCCCTGGTCAGTAGAAGAACCTAAAACACTGTTTTCAAGTTCACTTTGGCTTTTTTGTGCAGGTTCTTGATTGTGTTTGCTATTCTCACAAGTGTACAACATCATACTTCCACTCTCAGTGGTCCTACTGTCACTGGTCTTTCTACTTCCATTCCCAACTACTCCGGTATAATTGCCCGTATGTCCATAATCAAACACGTCGCTTGGGTGAGCAGCCAATGTCATTTCCTCCTGGGGCTTCTCTGCAAATTTCAAAGAACTCAAGCTCTGACTGTCCGTTCCACTCATGGTTCCAGGGAATTGGGGCTCAGGGTAGCGATTTGGCAGAACTGCTGCTGTAGTTCTCTTGGTCTTCTGAATGCGAATTTGGCGTAAGATGAACGGGAGGTTAGCAGGGGTAATCTGGTCTTCAGGGTAGGAGATGAGATACTCCAAGTCATCTTTTTCAAGTCCAAGGGATGAAAGAAGTTCATTAGCTGATTCAGGAGTGTACTTGGGTTGATGGGACTTTACAAGGGGCTCACAATTATTTGGAAATCGATAATCCTCATCATTAAACCCAAGAATGGACTGCTTGTCATATTCTCCATCCCTGGAGGCATTGAATTTATTTTCACTCGCACTTACATATTTAGATGAAGCAGGCGATTTGCTGTCATCAGCACTGGGTGTGTTGCAGTTCAATAACCAGTCCAAGGAGCCACTGCATTTAAAGTTTGACTGTCTTTGCCCTTGAGAAGCAGTGGTTGAGGACATTGGGTATGAGGCCATTCCAGTGTGCGAGAAGCACAACACATCTCTTTGTGGGATCACAACATTACTAAACTGAGCAACAGCTCCATGACCTGGATTTTCATGAGCCACCCCTTCCTCTCTGGCTCTGCCAATATGTATGTCTGTTGATCTTTCTATGCCACTATATTTCACGAACCCATTGTATTCCGCTCTTTTCTCCATCAACCAAGGAATAACCAATGGAGATGCTGCACCAGAGCTATCTAGACTCACAGAAGAACTTACAGAAGAACCAAGGCTGGGCTTAAGTCCTAGATGAGAGTATATTATGTGAAGATCACTCTCAGCCTGCCTACTAGAGAGTCCATATTGTCCAGTAGAGCTGGTTGAACTTTGTTTCTCAGAGTCATGAGAGTTATCAAGGGAATGAGACATTATATTCCTGATTTTCCAAAGGTTAGGGAATCTGATAGCCACAGCAGACAGAGCACATAAGTAGCAAAGGTGTCTTCTGATGATTGTTCAGGTTGTGGCATCATTTATCAGTGTCAATGGCAGCCGAACTTGGGAGTCGAACCCACTGAAAGCCAGCGGCTTGATGGGAAAACTGGACGACTCCCTGGGAGCTTAGTAATCGTGAGATCTCTGGGGCCCTGGAAAAAAAGAAAAGGGAAACAATTTTTATTTATTCAATGGCTCCCTGGTAGACAATCTGGGTCCCTCAATGAGCTAAATTACCATCTGTTTCTGCAGCAGATAACAATACATCAAAACAAAGGCCAAGCCTCCTGTTTGACCATTGTGATGCTCCTTTCCTTCATTTTAACAATAGGTTCCCTCAGAGACTTACAAACACACAACTAATTAAGATCCTTTTCACCATAGATGATATGTCATTTGCATAACATTCACCCTTTGTTTGGGAGTGAAATTGCAGTTGAATATTTTTGGTCTTGCAAAAGATAGGAGAGAAACGTTTCATAACTCTCTCTGAAAATGTTTTTTTTTCCCCATAACACAATCTGGAAGTACAAAAAAATATATTTACAAAAGCAACAAAATTAACTTTCACGTTTCATATTCGATTATTCCACAGCTGCAAGCTTGAAAGTAAAGTTAAAAGGATATAAAATAGATATAAATAAGTGAATAAAAAATGTAACTCTCCCGTCCGTCTTTGCTGTCCCTCCATAATAAAAGTCCTGTAACTTTTACTGCATAGTGGTCGTTTAAGTAGGGACGGCGGGATCAGACAGATAAAAAATATATATGCCGAAATGTCACTAGTTGGATAACTGCCAAAAAAATAATAATAATAACAATCATGAAACAAAGCCAACAGTATTATCTCCTGTAATTAGTAGAACAAATAACTTACAACAAACTTAAAATCAAGGCGTCACACCCGGTTTTAACTAACAATGCCAAATACGGTCAAAGCATATCAGAATGTTGTTATTTTACAGTCGTCCTTGGTAAAAGGAACAGAAACAAAACTCCGTTACGATATTTAACTCCGTGTTAAGGGTGATGCAGTTTAACACGTCACTTGTTGCACACATACCATTACTCGAGCTTCTCAATCCTCGTCTAGTTTCTCTTTCGCAGATCGACACGTTTCGTCACTGTAACAGGAAGTCTGACACACTTCCTGTTTTCGAGTCGAGCCTTCAATATAAAAGTACGGTCATTTGAAAGCGCAAAACTGAACACAAATAGACAAGAGTCATCTGGTATATCGATTAAACCAGTGTTTTTACAACCGCTGTGCCGCGGCACACTGGTGTGCCGTGAGATACTGTCAGGTTTGAAGTGGGAAATTATCCAATTTCTGTGTCCATACGGTCTACCTACTGACAGGCTAATCATGTAGTACTCCTCCATATCAGTAGGTGGCACTAGCAGTACAAGGTAGCTAATTGCCTTGTACTAATGGAGGCGAGAATTAGTGATGCATGGAGGCATGCGGCAGGTATCGTTAACAGTAGCATTGTGGATAGCGGGAAGTCGCATACTTACACCTTTTGTGTGAAGAAATGGGAGCGAAGCAAAGCTGTTTGCAAATGAGTGGTGTGCAAGGCTGGCATACCTGGCAGATATCTTTCATCATCTGAATGAGCTGAACACACGAATGCAAGGCCGAAATGAAAACCTGCTTACAAGTAAATGGATAAAATAAATGGATTCAGTTCAGAAGTACACCTCTGTCAGCAACATGTGGAAAATGGCAATCTTGAAATTTTCCCACTCACCAGTAAATGGCAAGATGTTAATACTACTATATTGTGTGAGATAATCACACATCTGAACTCTTGAGGAGAAGATGTCATTTTATTTCTCTTCAGCCTCCACAGAATGCCTTTTTTTGATGACTTTACAACAGCAAGAGAGACTATCTGAACCGAGACAAGATCTTGGTCTCGAGCTAAGCTTTGCTGATCTACCTTTGGACAGTTTTTGGCAACTGACAAGGAGTTCTCCATGCCGGCCAACAAAGCTATTTTGACATTGCTCCCATTTTCCAAAACATATCTGTGTGAGGTGAGGTTTCCAAGCATGACTGCTATAAAAACTAAAGACAGAGAAAGACTGAAAGCTGTGAATGAAGAGCTTTGAAGGAAGATATAATTAAATATATTCACAGGTTTTATGTTCACTTTATTTCAATGTTATGCTTTACTTTATAATGACGTAACCAAACATACTGTGATGGGCGTTCCCCGCTTGTCGTGGACGCCAGCTGTGTAACCTGATCGGTTCTTTGTTTGAAGATGCAGATTAGGCAGAGAGCCAACCAATTAGAAGATGACACCGTGTGGGCTGGCCAACTGACCTGAGATCAGAAGTTCCTATGGATTGTCCAACCGGAGAATGCCACAATGGATAAGAATTTCTGTATAACGGTCCGTCCTTAAGACGGTGTCTTGTTCCATCCACTATAAATTCTTTGTTTCTCCGGAATGTGTTGTTCCTGCCCCTTGTCACGGTTCAGACCGCATTAGATTGTGTGGGCACAGTTGAGCCCAATGCCCCTCCTGACCACAAATGAAGCATGCATTACTCCTTTGGATTCCTGGCAGGTATCTATAACGCCCCATGTCGGGTCCCCCGAAACCACGACCACCTCGACCTCCTCCACGCATTGGTCCTTGCCAAAACTGGCCATCTTCAACCCCTCAGTATTTGATATTGTTTTCTTTTCCTCGTTCCTTTTTCTTTGTGTTGACCTCTTCACGTGCCTTTGTCAACTGTAGCTTCAAAAGTTGAGCTTCCATTTCCTTCAAATCAGTATTTGTTTTAGATATGGAGTCATTGTAAAGTCTAAGATGATGTGAAAGTAAATGTTTAAATCTCTGTTCATCACTAATCATTACATCAGGATCTCTTTTTAAGGCCTGTTTTGGTTTGTCTGGTAATCCAGCCAATAAAGCTGTCCTGAACATAGACTGAGAAAATGGGGACCTGGCCGGGTTTCACCCGGTTGCCATGATCCACTGATGCATAGAGTTAGCATAGAACTCCAATGGCTCTGTACCAGGTTTATAAGGAAACACTGTTGGAACATCTGCTATCTGTGGAGGAAAATATGTTTTTATGACTCTAAAAATAAGTCTAGCATGGTTGTGTAATGGTGTCTCTGGGGGTAGTTCTGCAATGTGTGCCTGTTCCTCTATAATCCTAGCTTCGACTAGTGTACAACTAGAAGCAATAGCCTTTTTTATGTCACCAATCGCCAATCGTGTGCCTTTGAACAAGCTCACGAACGCTGCAATCCACTGTGTCCCTCCTTGTGCTAATTTTGGCAATTTCTCAATCATAAGCGCTGTATCTGCCAAAAAAAATGGCATGTAATTATCTCCTCCAGGTGTAGCTACTAATGGCATTTGGTGTAATGACAGTTGTTTATATTCTTCATCTTCAGAGTCAGAATGTGAAAGCTGTATTTTAGCCTGTCGGCGTGTAGTCATCGAATGTGTCCGAGCAGTCGATTTTTTAGGTCTTGTTGGTATTTTACATGGAGCAGAAGCTCCATAAACTTCATCCTCTTCTTCTTGTTCAGAAGCCGATGTGCCCGATTCTCCTTCCGTTGCAGCCTCACATAAATCATCTTTACGTCCCTTACTTGTACTCTTCTTCTTACCTGCATGTTCTTCTGGTGTAGATTGCAACGTCGGTTTGGCTGCTAGAATACTGCGCCATTCTTCCCAAGATTCCTGTACTTGTTTTTGTACTTCATCCATGCGTGCTTTTTGTTCCTGTAACATAACAGCGATATCCGGATTGGTTTGTCCTGAGACAGATGTATATGAACCCTGTTGCTGTTGTTATGGCATTGGAAAGATAGCTGACGTCGAAGAAGATACCAGTGTCTTATCAATTGGAGCACTAGGAGGTGTCATCGTACCATGTGGTACGCCAGAACCAGCCAAGTTATGATTTATTAATACTGTTTGTGCAATCTGATCTTTTAATGGCTGTGTTATCGCTGCTTCTTCACCATCTTCAATATCAATTGTCACTTTCCCCGCTAGGTGAAGTACTGGATGCAAAGTTGAAGTCGGAAGGGGGGGTGTAAGCGGGCGGTACTTCAAGAGGAGGGGGCAAAAGATCCGCCCCGCCCCCCCCGAGTCTGGGGAACAAGCATCCCCGAATCAGCCACACAACAGCCTGGCTGTGGAGCCGTGCACATCTCATCAGAGAAAACCACACCTTTTTCTTTTTTTTTTCTGTTTCTTATCTCATCCGTGCCAGCCAACGCCGTCGCCGCAACAACCATCTGGTACAACACACGGAATTCCTTTGTTTCTTTTTCACATTCCTTTAGTTCCCTCCTGCGGTTGAACAGACCTTTCCCCTCTCCTTCCTTACCTCTATTTCTTCTGCCAACCGGGCTTCAACCTGTTGCAAACGTCGGGCGAGTTCTGTAAACCCATACTCACCTCTCTCACCCACTACTCGTTTTTTATTCAAATTTAACCACAGTTTCTGCAACTTATGTTTCATTTTTCCAAACTCTTTCAATGCAACTCCAGCATACAAATTCAACCATTCTTTCTCACAGCCATACTCTTCACACTCACGCTTAAATTCTTCATCCATCCTATCAGTTATTTCACACTTTTACCCCAATAAAATCCAAGCACACCCACAGTTAAAGCAAACAGTGACCACAGCGGGATCACAAGAAACCCAAACAGACGACACCCACAGTCACACAGCGTCACGGTTTAAATCCAAATTAGAATTTACTCTCGTTCTCCTCGTTTGAACACATTTTTTGCCGGTTTTATAATTTGGTCATACAATTCGCAAGGCCATAATCCTCTCGCAAGAATGCAATAACTCAGTTACCTGTCAAACTCGTCAGACTGACAGCCCTACCACAGGGACAGCATTACACTAATCTAATACCTAAACTAATCCTAAAACCGTTACGCGCGACGCACGACGAATAACTTTTCCTATAATAGATCTCTTCTCGACGATGAAGGAAAGTCTAAATCATGGGTGGCTCATTAGCCTTTTTACACGTCTAGGCAGCTCGACCAGTCACGAAACCACAGAAAAATTAAACGGATCGTACTCGGGGACCAGTACTAAATACTCCCCCCTCTTTCACACTTTTTTCCTATCTTCTAAACTAATCTATTATCCTTTACCATTATCCTTTTTCCTTTTACTCTTTATTCCTATTAATTCAGCGGCATTCACAACGCTTACTTTGTCTCCACAATTTAATTAATCCGATAGCAAAAATTTTGTGAATTATCAAACAGGAGTTCTGCTCACCTTTTTAATCAGGGCCCAGCGGAGACGCAGAAGGGATGTGAGGACCTTTATCCGAATCATCTACCGTTTTCACCTTCACCTTGAAGTCGGACACATCGTTTCGCCGGTCCCAATCGATCTGTCGTCACACGGAGTTGTCGTCGAGATTTCTTCCGCTAGACATCACGTCGGGGTCACCAATTAAACTGTTACGTTTTTTAGACTTTTATCGCGAAGTCCACCTAGAGCAGTTGTGCGTGTTCAAAACCGGAAGGAGAAACAAGAAACAAGTAGTCTCATTGAACGAATGTATTTGCCCTGATACAATAATTTTAGCAGATCTGGTTTCACCGTCCCTAACATAGAATCTAATGCGGTCTGAACCGTGACAAGGAGCAGGAACAACACATTCCGGAGAAACAAAGAATTTATAGTGGATGTAACAAGACACTGTCTTAAGGACGGACCGTTATACAGAAATTCTTATTCATTGTAGCATTCTCCGGTTGGACAATCCATAGGAACTTCTGATCTCAGGTCAGTTGGCCAGCCCACACGGTGTCATCTTCTAATTGGTTGGCTCTCTGCCTAATCTGCATCTTCAAACAAAGAACCGATCAGGTTACACAGCTGGCGTCCACGACAAGCGGGGAACGCCCATCACAGTATGTTTGGTTACGTCATTATAAAGTAAAGCATAACATTGAAATAAAGTGAACATAAAACCTGTGAATATATTTAATTATATCTTCCTTCAGCTTCCATGTGTTTCATCGATTCCTGCCAGGATACCAGCTCTGTGTTCATCCTAACAGGCCAGGTTTCACAATGAGTGAGTATGAATATAAAAGATTATAAAATGTGTTTTCTTGGTGTTTATTTGATTCCTTGTCAAGACAATATAACGTCATTCTTCAATGTTTAAAAAAGCTTATATTAACAATATAAAACTTATATTGTTAATGTAAGCTTTTTTTTTTTTACATTTTTAGCTGGTGTTGTGCCTCAGGATTTTTTCAATGAGAGAATTGTGCCTTGGCTTGAAAAAGGTTGGATTAAACAATACAGAAACGGATCAATGTCTGACTTATGTGTTGAGCCTTAAGTTTGGGATATATGCTATGAAGTGTAATATAATGCAGCATTTTTTTCTCATTGAAATAAAGTTCACAATTTAAAATTACACACCTGCCATTGTCTTGTTCAGAATTAAGAAACAAAAGGCAATGTAAAGGCAATGATTGCTGGTCTTTCTGTAAAACAGACTGCAGCAAAGGTCAAGGAAGTCTATTGAATTGTAGATTATATTTATATAGTATGTAAAGGAAAGGTCACTAATGTTATGCAAGAACTGTTCCCAGTGCTCTTTGATGACTGGACATATATTAAGTAACTTCCTGAAACCATCCAAGAACCACTCGGCAGAGTTTGTAATTCAGAGGCGAAACGTCTTCAAGTCCAGTGGAATAATTGAAACAGCTTTAGAAAACCATGACCTGGATAACTGAGAACCTACACAGACATAATTAAATGGTTCCATGTATGTGACATATCACTGAAGGAATTTCTAGATAGTTTATAATAATCTACAAAAAATACATTTAAGTACATGAAGTACATAAACTATTTAAACAGGAGACTATTTTTGTGAAAGTTGAGCTAGGCCAAATTTATGAAGATTCAAGTAATTTTAACCTTGTACGGATCATAAGACCCTTACAGACATACAGTTTGCTTATGTCTGTAAGATTCTGTAGCTGAGCACATCTTATCTATGGCCTTGGTTGCTTTGGGAGACACATTTCGCTTGATAAGAACATCTGCGTGAACCAGCCAAAATTTAGAGATGAGGTGGAGGTTAAACTGCTTTTTTTGTTGACATGTTGGCAGTCAAACATTCTATGTCATATCCTAAATGACGACGACCATATCATAGTGATAACATGCCCAAAAAATGAATGAACATATCCACAATACTACCATCATTAACCAAGGGAAAGATTTTATTCTTTTTATAACTTCAAATTAAAAGAAAAAAAAAGGGTGTGGGTGCAGTCAGAATGGTTTTGGTCACAGAATGGTATCAACAACCCTACACATTTTTTGTGTACTAACATGCTGTTGAAAAACCCATACAGGGGTCTTGTTGAAAATAAAACCTTGGATGGTGCGCCAGTGTACAGCATTGGATCTTTTTGTTGTATTTTTACTTGGCATCACATTGCTTACATTTTTAAATATATGTCTTCACTTTTCATGGTGAAAGGATTTTACTGCAAGTATAACTAAATTGTGAATTGAAATGGTTGTCATCAAGTGGTTCCGTCGCATAATGATTCATTATGAAAAGAAAAGATCACTCCCTAACTGAATGTCATTTTTTCTTCTTCACTTTATGTTTACATTGAAATTAATCTAAATTTCATCGCTGATGACTTCCACTTTTAAAACCACAATAATCAGGAGCTCAAAGCAACGACAATGGCAGAGATAGTTAGAGGCATGAGGATTCAGAGGGAGTGTCTGGCTAAAAACTGCACCTTCACTTTATGAAACTGCTCTAATTGGTGACATACATAGAAAACAATGCGTATGCATAAATACCTGGTGTGAACAGTGGATGTCTCCTTCCTTCTCACAGAAGATCATGTTCTGCTTTTCCTTTTTCAGCTGATGGTTTGTGTAAGGTTTTATTTCTTTGAAACAGAAACTCAAACACTTTGCAGTCTGTCAGAAAAAGGAACATCTGACTTTGTCAAGTTTACATGGAAATATGAAGGCATCCAGGTCGCGCCTTCACAATAAAAGCACAAATATAAATAACCTGATCAATAAGTATTTGAGGTAATGAAAACTTGAGGCACTAATACCTGATAATGATCAAGAACACCTGCATCTCAGTGGGAAGTTGATGTAATTGAATTATGTGTTTGGTTGATAGCTTGTATACAGTTTGCTTCTGTCCCTCAAGATGTAAGCACAAGTGAGATGAAACAGTTTGGGGACACCAAGAAAAATCAATCAATTGTTTATTTATTATTCAGTCATTTATCTATTTATTTACACAGAGACACTATATACTTATACACGTGTTTGTGTGTGTGTGCGTGTGTGTGTGTGTGTGTGTGTGTGTGTGTGTGTGTGTGTGTGTGATACTTAGGACTGACATACTGGACTATTACAGTCGGCTCATTTATGTTGGTTGGTACTCACTAAATCAAGTAAATTACATTGCAACCTGCTCAAAAAAGAAGTCAGTATCAATCAGAAGTGGAGCCTTTAGAAATGGAAGGTTTCTTTTGAAGTCTCTCACAGTGTTTCTGAAATAAAAGAAGCGACAGAACATAAAGTGAGATCTATGAATTTGTGTATTGATATTTAGTGGAAGTTGTCGTGTGTACCTGCAGATTGTCGTAATGTTTCTGGCTGCTGCAGTGAACGTTTTTGGCAGTGTTCTCCATCAGGTAGAAAACAGAGCAAAGATTACAGAAATATCCTGATATGGGCACCACAAACTCCTGACCTGAAGATGGAGACAAAGAAAATGAAGGTGTGATAAAATATTTCTCCTGTCATTTTTTTCTTAAAGATTAAAGTGTTAGTTTTTGTGTCTCACCGAGGGGGTTGTTGGGTTTAAAAGGAAGCAATCTGAAGTCAGCAGTGACAGAAGGAGACTGAGAACGAGATCGCTTTGCCTTGGGTCCAATAAGATCCCTCCTCCAATTACTACCAACTACATAAGAAAAAGAAAGGATCAGTGAATTGTTAAATCCTGAAAAACACTTAAGATGAGATCTGCTTCCTTCAATCTGTACTGCAATGTCAGAAAAGCAGAAGAAAGAAAACAAATGAGAGAATCTAAACTTTGACAGTAAAATGTGTATATTTCTGTAAAAACTGGTCTTGGTCTCTCCTTCTCCTCTCTGCACCTTAAATGGTTTCCCTGCTCCATCCTTCCTTCTCCTTCTCCTTCCAGTTAATGCTCTTACTAATTTAAGTAATGCTCTTACTTAACTAAGTTGGAATTTTAGAGCTCAATAACTGGAAACAATTGCACCATATTCCTTTTTTTCATCTAGCGATTAGATAAAGGTAATGACTTGATGTTGTGAGGATGTACATTCGCCTCTCTGTTACCAGGAGTCTGTTTCCTCTTGGGTTGACTTGTCCAGAGTGTTATAGCTTCCTTCAGTTCCTGCTCTTCCTGGTCTTTCACCTCATCCACTGTCACAAATTTTGCACTTTCCCCTAAAACAGGGTAAATACATATTTAAAAACAAATCTAAGACTGAATGAAATAAGTAAAGAGGACATTTTAACATATAATGTAAATCCAGGAGACTCTCTTTCTACACATTCAGTTAAACTTTACCATCCATTTCACAGCGATACATACCTATACCATCACAATGTTTATGTTGCTGAGGTATTGGTGTTTTCCTATCTTGCTCTTTATTCTGTTTCTCTTCATCATCATCGCATGCTTCATCTAAAGTCACCAAAATCTGAAAAGAGACATAATTGACGTTCATCAGTGCTAATTTGTTGTGTTTTAATTATTTTCTAAAGGTGCTTCACTATAATTTCTCCATGGAAGACAATAAAATGTGCATGAAACTTTATACAGGCATTTTTGATCTTCATCAAAAATGCCTGTAATTGTCAGAATGAGTGGGTTTGACCTCTACTGAATCTGTGCACAGCTGATCTTCACCTCTAGATTTAAGGAATCCACTGATTCATCCTCCTGGCAGGCCTCCAGAGTGTTTTGCGCAGCCTTCTCATCCTCCTCATCTTCTGTAAACTCATATACATATATATCTACAAGAAAAAACTGTCTGTATTCGCAGCATGCAGTTATAATATAGTTCTATGATAGGCGCAAGTATGACAGCAACAACATAAAAATTCAAATGCATTATTTACTTAAGTCCCGGGAGTCTTAAAATTTTCACAATTTCTCAAACCTGATATTTGGAGCAGTTTGTTAGACAGTGTCTCTGCACTGCTTGACCCCTTTTGTTGAGGGGATGAGCCCTCTGTAGGCGATCGCCTCTTGTCAGTCTTTCTTTGAAGGAGTCGTGTATCATCACTTCTTTGTAAAAACTGCCGCTTACAAATGTCACGCCTACTTGGTAGCAACTGTCTGGTGTTACTCCTTGGTGATGATAGCCTCTCTGCGTTCCATCTTGGTGGCAACTTCGTTTCACCACACCTATTTCGTGGTGATCCAACCTCAGTAATACTCCTTGTCATCAGGTGTCTCTCATTGCTCCACCTTGGCGGTGACTGTCTGTCATGATTCCATCTTTGTGGTGATTTTCTGTTATCATTCCACCTTGGTGATGATTGTCTGTAATCATTCCATCGTGGTGGTGATGGTCTGTCAATATTCCGTCTTGGTGGTGATGGTCTGTCAATATTCCATCTTGGTGGTGATTGACTATTATCATTCAACCTTGGTGGTGATGGTCCGTCATGATTCCATCCTGGTGGTGAATATCTATCTTCATTCCACCTTGGTGGTGATTGCCTCTTGTTTCTCCATCTTGTTGGTGGTTGTTTATCGTCACTCCATCTAAGTGATGCTTGTCTCATTTTACACCAACTAAGTGGTGAATGTCTGTTGTCACTTGACCTTGATGATGATCGTCTCATGTTGCAGCACCTTGATGGTAATTGTCTCTCACAGCTCCTCCTGGGTGACAGCCAATTCTCATCACTCCTGTTGTGTGACAGTAGTCTTTCAGGACTCTTTGAATGTGACCAGTAGCTAGAGTACGTTGGGCGGTCATACCATGGGGAGTGAGAAGGAGACCAGGATCTAATGAAAATCATTCAGTAACTAAATTAATTGAATGAAAATGTTAATAATGTAATACAAATCATTTTCAGGATGTCTCAAGATTTGAGTGGCAAAACCAAAGAGTTTAATCACCCCTCTTCTCATTCTTATCATACTACATGTGACATACAGTACCTGTGCATGTATCTGGGGCTTTGTGGTGATTGTGATCGGCCGCTGTGTTTCTTTCTTCTACCTTCTGAACCTTTGCAGCGATGGGGGCTGGATGAACAGGATCGGGAGTCATTTTGTTGCCTTGTGTTTTGGTAACAATGCTGAGAAGTATGTGGAGAGATTGAGGTTGAGTGATTGGCACCAGTTTCTGCAGCTCTAAAAGAAACAATGGACAAGAACAGTGGCCTGTCATTTGCTTTCTACAGTGCCAGCTTAAAAATGGTTAAAACTTATAGTGTGACTTTATTTACCTGGAATTTATCTCACCATCCCACTCTGGGTATCTGAAATAAAAGACATACAAAGTTACCCATTGAA
The DNA here is from genome assembly GCA_013358685.1 of Antennarius maculatus. NCBI lineage: Eukaryota > Metazoa > Chordata > Actinopteri > Lophiiformes > Antennariidae > Antennarius > Antennarius maculatus. The sequence continues at coordinate 4,645,889 of CM023628.1, forward strand.
AAACAAAAGAGGCCACGTTTGACAAATGCTTACAAGTATTTATTGTTTCCTTTTTCAGTTAGTTAATTTTTCTCATGAAGCATATTCTTCTTCTTCTTTTCCTTTCGGCTTTTCCCTTCAGGGGTCGCTACAGTGAATCAATTGCCTCCATCTAACCCTGTCCTTTGCATCCTCTTCTCTCACACCAACTACCTTCATGTCCTCTTTCACTACATCCATAAACCTCCTCTTTGGTCTTCCTCTAGGCCTCCTGCCTGGCAGTTCAAAACTCAGCATCCTTCTACCAATATATTCACTATCTCTCCTCTGGACATGTCCAAACCATCTCAGTCTGGCCTCTCTGACTTTATCTCCAAAACCTCTAACATGTGCTGTCCCTCTGATGTACTCATTCCTGATCCTATCCTTTCTGGTCACTCCAAAAGAGAACCTCAGCATCTTCATCTCTGCTACCTCCAGCTCTGTCTCCTGTCTTTTCCTCAGTGACACTGTCTCTAGACCAAACAACATCGCTGGTCTCACCACAGTTTTGTACACCTTTCCTTTCATTTTAGCTGAAACTCTTCTATCACACATCACACCTGACACTTTTCTCCACCCATTCCATCCTGCCTGTACACGTTTCTTCACCTCTTTTCCCCACTCTCCATTGCTCTGGACTGTTGACCCTAAGTACTTAAAATCCTCCACCTTCTTGATCTCTTCTCCCTGTAACCTCACTCTTCCACTTTGGTCCCTCTCATTCACACACATGTACTCTGTCTTACTGCGGCTAACCTTCATCCCTCTCCTTTCCAGGACAAACCTCCACCTCTCTAGCTTCTCCTCCACCCCTTCCCTGCTCTCACTGCAAATCACAATGTCATCTGCAAACATCATAGTCCATGGAGATTCCTGTCTAACCTCGTCTGTCAGTCTGTCCATCACCATAGCGAACAAGAAGGGGCTCAGAGCTGATCCCTGATGCAGTCCCACCTCCACCTTGAACTCCTCTGTCACACCTACCGCACACCTCACCACTGTCTTACAGTCCTCATACATGTCCTGCACAGCTCTAACATACTTCTCTGCCACTCCAGACTTCCTCATACAATACCACAGTTCCTCTCTGGGCACCCTGTCATAAGCTTTCTCCAGATCTACAAAAACACAATGCAGCTCAGTCTGGCCTTCTCTGTACTTCTCTATCAACATCCTCAAAGCAAATACTGCTGTTCACAAATGCTCACTTCTGCCCTTAGTCTAGCTTCCACTACTCTTTCCCATAACTTCATTGTATGTCATATGTTTGATTCGCATCTTTGATTTGGCAAAATTTTTACGCCGGATGCCCTTCCTGACGCAACCCTCTGTATTTATCCGGGCTTGGGACTGGCACAATAAGACACTGGCTTGTGCCCTCTTGCGGCTACATTTCATGAAGCATATTAAAAAGTAATAAAAAAGCTAAACTTATAACTCAAAGCAGAGAAAAAGTACTACTGACTGTTTTCGCAGGTGTTTGCAGTTCTCAATGTGAAGGCTGGTGTTCTGGTGGGAGATCCAGTCCTAGAAGTTAAAATTGACAAATAAAGTTATTAATATGTACTTCATTACCGCAAGAGCTTATTCTAAACTTTCCCATAATACAGTATATACATTTACATAATCATCACTTAAACACAGTGTAATAGACCTGAATCAAAACTTAAATCACGTTCTTCTTAAAAATGGGTACAGTATAGGATTGCCATGAGAAGAGACACATAGACATTGTAAATGTTTATTTAAAGGAAAATGGCAAAGTTTCACCAAAAACCATGGTCCAGACAAAAATATTTGTCCTAATGTTTTACATTCCAATTGAACGTTCATCCAACAATCCATTTTCAACCGCTTAATCCACTGTCGCGTGTTGCCAGGAGTTAAATTAACATCAAATATTGACAATGAAATAAGGTCAACATAACAGACTAAAATCTTCCACATACCTTCAGGTGAACACATGCTGTGTTGCAGAGACAACAGGTATGTGGAAGGATTCTGGGTTTTGCTGCTGCATAGTCTTGCATCATGGCCAGGGTTGGCAGACCATTGAAGTATGGCATCTTTTCCTGAGTCTGCTTATTGCAAGTCTCTACCTTAAAGTGACTGAAGTTCAAAGCTTGGATTGGGTGAGGAAGAGCTGGAAGACTGACTATTGGGTAAGGGACAGAATGTTGTACGTCCTGTGAGAAATTTTTGAAGCTTGGGCTGTTTGGAAAAGGTGGAACTGGCTGTACAGAAGAACAAATTGGAGGCCATATTGCTTGTCCCCTATGTAATAACGGCTGTTGATTTGGTTGTTGCTCCATTTGCTGCTTCTGACGCTTTTTCATATGCTCAACGATTCCTGATTTTTGATCTTGAAATTTTCTCAAAATACGTTTATTGTTTCTGCCAATTACAACGAGGCTAGGTCGACTGGGATGCACATCACGAAACAGACTGCACTGGGATTCAGATTTTGCGACTGATTCGCCACATATGTTGTTCAAAGGAATCGGTTCAGAGGCTTCAGACTTTAGATCTATGAGGTCTGTCTTTGGCAGAGAAAGAGACACGTAGGTTTGGGAATTCAGTTTTGATTGGGTCTGCAACTTGTTAGTCTGATTGTCATTTGGATTCAGTCCTGAGGTGTTTGAAGAGCTGAGACTTGAAACAGAAGAATTTTCACTCTGTGAACTCAAGATACTGCTTTGTACCTCAGTTGTTGTTTTGTGGAGGGGATCTTTATTGTGTCTGCTATTAGCACAAGTGTCCATTAAAAACATACTGTTACTACCACTGCTACTGCTTCTACTGTCACTGGTCTTTCCACTTTCATTCACAACCCTTCCAGTGTATTTTCCAGAATATCCTAAATCAGATGTCATTTCCTCCTGGGGCATTGCTGCAAATCTAGAAGACCTCAAGCTATGACTGTCCATTCCACTTGTAGTTCTGTTAGATTGGGGTTCTGGGTAGGGTTTTGATTGAACTGCTCTTGTACTTCTCTCTGTCTTTTGACTGCAACTTTGGCGTAAGATGAATGGAAGGTTAGCAGGAGTAATCTTGTCTTCAGGGTAAGAGGTCAGATATTGTAAGTCATCTCTCTGAAGTCCTAAGGGCAAAAGGATGCTAGAATCTGATTCAGGGGTGTGGTTGGATTGACTGGACTCTGCAGGTGCCAAAGGTTTGTGTTGAACCCGATAATCATAATCACCTAACCCTGGAGTAGACTGCCCATCATGTTGTCTGTCACCGGGGACAGTAAGTCTACTCTCATCGATACTTGTACAATCAGATAAAGTGGATGATGTATTAAACCAAGAATCATCAGCTGTGGGTGTTCTATACTTTGATGCCCAGTCAAATGAATTACTTTCAATTTCCGAGTGTGTATGATCCAGAGGGGCAGAGGTTGAAGACATTGGGTATGAGGCCCACGAAGGGTCCCCCTCTACCTGCATACTTGTGAATCCATACTGCCCCTGTGTAGAATTCTGATTCCCAAAGGCATAGGGATTACATAGGGGGTGGGACAGGGTGTTTGCAATCTTCAGGAGGTTAAGGAGACTGATGGCTGTGGCAGTAGGGGAGGGGGCTTTATGAGAAGCAGGGGTTTGGGAATTTGCTTTGAAAGTGTTGGCTCTGGTGCCAATGGTGAGAGCATTGTGCATCTGTATCAACGCTAACTGGGCTTTTAGTTGAACCAGTCTTAAGGAGGCAGCCTGTTGACCAATCAGGAGTGGACTTCCCGATAGACCTCCAACTAGTGGGTTTATTAGTGGTCCTGGAGCTGGAGAAGGTGCACATCCCTCTGATGGCAAAGACGGGCTGTGAATTGAAAAACAAAAAGTAAATAGACAAAAAAAATGCAAGGCTTTATTAAGTGGTCCTGCATATGGTGTTTTTCAGTTGGATGTAGATTCATGCCATCAATTTCAATTCTTATACGTTCACATAAACACACGATAAACTGGCGTCTCATCTGAGGTGTACCCTCTAGTGAGTAGCCAGCTGAGATAGGCTTTAGCAGACTTGTGACCTGGATAAGTGGCTGTAAATGAGGAAATTGATGTAAGGATGGATGGACCCTAACCCATACCATCCTTTACCTCTAATGATGAAGCTACATGCATTTAATATTTTATAATAATTTTATTAAAAAAAACAAAACATTTCAGATTAAATAAAAAAGCCAATGATACAAGCCAATCACAGTATAGCATTTGTAGATCCCTGTGTTGAATTTAGTAACACACAACCAGATGCCACCTATACTCAGCCTGTGTATTATCTTTATGTCTATGATAATAACCAGCTATTGACAGTTGTTTTAACAGTTTATCAACAGGTGATGATGGAAATTTTCATTAATGGGATGTTCTTTGTTGGCAATGCAGCAAATTAATAATACATCCCTTCATCCCCTCCCCTGGACCACAGAGCTTAACACCCGACCACGACACGACAGCTGACTGGCAGCACTGGACGTGGAGCCAAAAAATATTTTATTTTCGGCTGTCATCGCTACCCCCACCCACACAAATACAGAAGAACATACAGGAATAGAATGCATAGGGACAAGTAAACAAGTAAAAACTGTGTGCATCGATGGGCAGATTTGTAGAAATTGTCCTGACTCTTTACATTTCAATGTTAAGGTTTATGTACTGTACTTCAGGTTGTTAGTGTTTGGTTAAGGTGAAATATATGTCCACTATTTACCAGAAAACAACAACATAACAAACAGGTTAGAAATTACTTCCAATACAGTATCACTACACTATTGCACAATAACAGATTAATCATGCTCATATTGAAGCTCCATCAGCTTTTACAAAAATGCATCAAATGACTGACTGCATTATTTCAGGAACATATTAGTGGCATTATTGTGTTACTACCCCTCTCTACTACCCTACTGTGACCCATAGCATACTGACCCCCACCACTTATTGGTCTTAATCTCCCAGCTCTGATTTATAATGTGGATCTGGATTCAGATTTGCATAGTGGTGGAACATCATAACCCTCTTCAAATTCAATGAGCTCTAACTTGTCCCAACACCACCTCTACTCAAAAAACGCATTCTGGAAGACAAATACAGCGGATAACATGAACTCCTACGACAAAGGTAATAAATACTAAACTATTAACATTGTAACCTTAAAATAAATATTAAATATTTTGTTTAAAATGTGTTTCATCTCCTGTTTCAGCAGTAATTCCCAGAAAATTCATCTGTTAACATAGTGATGAATAATACTTATAGGAAACACACAAATCCTTTCATCTCTGTCCCCTCATGAATGTGCAGCATCTACTTTCCACACCCAAGAACATAAGGTCAAATCCCCACTAATGATTGCAGCAATTCTGGCCGAAGGTAATCTGACCCCAGATCAGGGGTGAGGCAGAGCGTCCGCTGCCATCTCAAATTAGTATCTGTCTTCAACCGCAGGATCTTTCCAGAAGAAACCTGGCTCCCATTTCCTTGACTTGGCAAAATGAAAGTCTGGGCAGAGATTACAGAGTATTATTTTACCCTCCCATCCAAATGTGGACTGATGAGATGTTGCTGAGCAAGTCCCTTTCCTACAGTCCACCAACACACTATAGGGAGAAGAGGTTAAAAACAACAATGAGATTTTTCATTAAACGAAAAAAGCCTATGATGTTAAATTTAATTTGGAAGAATAATCTTCTACTAATTAAACAAAGACTTCACATCAGAAGCTCTCAGCATTTTTACTAAAGCAGAATTAAAGCTATAATTGTTTTAAGTTGTATGCATCTATGGTTAATGACAAGCAAACAAAAAATAAATAGACGATTGGCTTTCGAATTATTTCAGTCTGGTTTTATGAACATTTTCCAAATTTTTGTTGAATTTTCGAATGTGATTTGTGGTGTCAACATCTCCACAGGGCAGGGAGTGGACCTGAACCCTTGTTTTCACCTTTAGAGTAATTTCTTTGCCCACTGACCACCTCTTTATGATCTCTGTTCTAAACACAAATGTAGTAGTGAAAAGCAATTATTCTTTTATCACCATATGTTCAGAAAATTAGTATATTATCAGTATACAGTAATTACATCCCGCTTCAAAGCGGTGGTGTATTGTAATTTTCAGTGTTGGCGTGTTTATTCGTCCGTCCGTAGGTATGTCCACCAAATATCTACTCAACCGTTGCAGATAGAAAAATGAAACAAAAAGCACATTACTCAGGCAGCAAATGGGATGGAAATGAGATGATGATCTTGACCTTGAGAAAACTAGGTCAGGGTCAACCAGATAAGATTGAAAGACGAGGGAGAAGGCCAGTGTGAGTAAAACCATAGATCAAAGCTAGTGTTTTGATCAATGACAGTAGGTCAGCACTAGCTTTGATCTTTGACCTATGCAAGTTGGTCAGGGTAAAAATTTGAATTCAGGGGTGTCGCGGGATGTTGCAGTCTGTGACTATCTTGTTAGTTTTACTATTACTATAATAGTAATTTTTCGGAGACACGCTCTGGAGAATGGACAATGTACATGTGAAGACACCCCGGGCAAACCCTTCTGTTGCATGTCAGGGTCATGCAATCCGTCAGCAGCTACAGCAGTTCAAAAAGGCTTGACAGCTTTGATTTGAAGAGAGGGGAGGGAGAAGGAAGCAATTCTTTTTTCAGTAAAGTAAACTTTTATAAACTAACAGAGAGCTGATTTTAAGTCTTGCATGTCTAAAATAAAGATTTAAAATGAACAAGGCCCCTCTGGCTCTGCGTGCCATCTGTTTGCTCAAGTCCCAATAAGGTCCCACTTCACTGTAGTCAATTCTAGGTAACATTTAAGGACCTAATTTTAAGTTTTATGACTGAAATGTGACTCACATCCTGAGTTTATGCATTAGGAATCGGCAGCAACAGCTGACAGAAAGTTTGAACAGAGCCAAGTTACAAATCAAGTGTTTACAACATGGACGTTTAAGCAACACCAATTGAAGCAGGTCCAAACCACAGAGAGAAGTCCTTACTAAACTTCACCTACTGGCCTGTCAGTCTTTTCAAGTAAACAAACACATACATATAATACACTAGAAATACACAAAGTGGCGAGATGAGAGACCAGCAGTCTGGAGCCTCTTATGTCAAATGTCTTGCATGTTTTGTCTCCAACCTCATGGGGAGGTCAAATATAATAGACAGCTGGAAATGATAGTGATACAGCATCATCTAGCAGAGTGTGAATGTGTGTGTAGTTCCAGTTACATCATCACTCTGCGTCTTCCCTTACAGCTGAGGAGCTTTCATCACCGCAGAAGTATGTGTCATTCTATCTCAATATACACCTCACACCACTTTAACCAATGTGGTGAGCTAGCTTCATGACTTTTACTATTTTAGGAGAGTAAAAATACAGTATATTTAAACTAAGTCAAAGAAAGCAAAGAAAAATATTCTGATGTGTAAATTTTAATAATTTGGAGCTGCTCAAAGTTTTAAAAGTTTCCTACTGGACAACAGAAAAAGAAGAATAGATCTTTTATAGACTAGTTTCAACTTAGAGCAAACTTCTACCTTTTTCTATTGGAATTTAAACCCATGTCAGTCTTGCAGCTCTGTGATATCCTGTCCACATTTATCACACTTATAAACATGATTCTGAGGCTGCTTGACCCAGAAACTCTTTTCACAGCCGGATGAGCTAATGGAGTCCAATGCAAAGTGACCTGCTTGTCATCCTCAGACATTCAAAGGCAAAGTGTACCGACGTGGTTTCATTTATTTTTAGGGGCGTATTTTTCCACTTCCTTGCTAACACAGAACTTGGGAGAATGATGTTCATTAATGGTTCCAGAACTTTTTATTGCATGTCGTCATCTGTAAATGTTTGAGGAACTATTCCATTGTAAGAAAAAGATAACAGAACTTTTAGAGAATTGTCGTTAAAGGGAAATTTGAATAACGGTTAAAAAAAGAAGAGAAAAGTGACTGTACATAAAGCAGCAGCTGCACTTCTCCGTCCACCTGCTCTCTCTTTCTAACTCATACCAACCAAAGACAATCACACCAGTCACATTCCACCAGGCACAACCCTCCCAAAAATTTACGAGGTGCTTGGTCATATGGTGAGTGTGGAGGCTAAATGTGTGAGTGATTGTGACAACATTACTGCAGGTCGTAGTGCAAGGTCGATGCCTTTGTGAACGTAAGAAGGTTTTAATTTCCACAGTTTGGCTTAAGGTCGAGTTGCAGTTGACTTGAACTTGATATCAACACTGGCTTACACTTCTAGTTAAGAATATAATAAAAATAAAGTATAAGGATACCTATGGAAGAAAATGAACATTTTTTTTATGTAAGATGGATTTCAGCTTGTTGTTTTGGTTCTTCAACCATGTTTCCATAGCAAAGGTCGCACATTTGCGTAGAATGGGCTTTGTATGGTATCCATTCAGTATTGCACTGGAGACATATAAGTTACAAGCAGCCAACTAATGAATATAATGAAGCTTAGAACATACTGTATCTACAAATCAACTGAAAATATTATGTATTTTTACTAGTTAGCAAATATTGCAGCTTTAATTATTTTGCGTACATAAAAAAACTTAATTCGGTCTGATCTTCTAGCATTATTTTCATTATTTTTTAAAGGAAAAATGTAAAACATCACAATTGAGATATAAAACCTTTCAAGCCACAAGTGAAGACTCACAACCTTTTTCCAAACACATCAAAAGTATAAAGACATAACCAGTGATCCAATAGAAAAGCTTAAATATACAGTATAAGATGCCTCTTAAACATACATCTGAACAAAGCAATGCTGAGAGGCAGTTACAGGAACAATAAAACCCTGAATGTGTGAGAGGCCGTAAATCCTGCTTAATATAAAATGTGATACCAGCATCAGGTGACAGAGCTGTGATAAAACCTGAAAATAGAGACAAGGAGGACTCAGAATTGCTCTCCTAAATCTGACCATCTAAATCAACAGCGGTGTTCAGAGCAAACCCTCCTTTAATCTGAAGCTGTCACGCTTTTAAAGACATTTAAATGCATCCATCTCCCTGCCAACAAGACACATTTATTGTTTTCTTCCATCCACATTTAACATCAATTCTGTTCCCTTCAAAGCACCAATGGAAAACATGTAGACACCACAGATATCTGTTGTAGCATAAACACTGAAAGGTTTACTTTAACAAAAGTAGCAATAATAAGAATGGAATAAAATTTTTTATAAAAGTAAACTGTAATCAAGTTAAAGTCCTGCCGACAATATTAAAGAGTCTCATTACATAGAACAGCCCATTTCTAACACGTTGTTAGATTGGAATAATAATACTTCACAGTGCAAATTTTAACTTACTCATAAACAATTACTCCCACAAAGGGGGCTACATTTCCATTTGCCAGTTTATTCTGTGTCAACAGAATTTAGCAAAAATGACTGAAATGATTTGAGTATCTTGAATATCTTTGGTATGATTTTCCAAATTCACTGTCCAGTGACTGAATGCAGGAATGATTAAATAATTAATGAATAAAGGAAACAATAAATAAAAGAACTGATAAATAAAAACTTTGATGAATCCTGTGTTTTCTGGTTGATTGTATCTGAACAGGATGACATCCACAGCTGAAAAAAACATTTAAACCATTGGATTTGGATGGACGAGGCAGCATCACACACACACACACACACACATACGCACATAGAATTCTTTTTTTAGCCATAGGATCAGCAACGCAATTGGTTAATTCTAGAGGGCTATTTCACACTTGCTAACTGCTTCATAATAACACATGGCCAAACAGGAATGTAGTCATTAGACGTACTGTGAATAGGAGGTATCACTACCAATATTTAGTGGTTTTTTCAAGTCTGATCACTTTAAGCTTGCACAAACATGATTAAATTGGAACTGAAGTTCCAACTTAATCAAAGAAAGTGATCTATTACATATATTGCCTACAAGTATTATTTATTACATGTAAGCAAAATGAAACTTACACTTGCAGGGAAGTAAATTTCCCTTCTCCTCTCAGGCTGTCAGCTGCTCTGTCCTGTTAGTGATTTATTATAGGCTTAAGTTAAACGCACATATAAACTAGACGACAACAAGTTGGATCTTAGACCAACAAGGCAACAACAAGGTTTCCTCATTACGTCATCCACTGAAATCAATGCTAGTTCTTTAGAGATGCCTTTTTATCAGTTTCATCCAAGTATTGTCAATATTATCCATCAAGTAATCGACACATCCATCTGGCTCGTCCAATTTAAGAATGTGGGACAACTTTTACTTCTTGACAAAAATGGTTTGCTAAAGTTAGCAAGAGACCAAATGTTTGTACTTGTTCTCACTGAAAGTTGTCCTCGCATCCTGACTCAGCTTCTATTTTCTTGTGTTTCTTGCAATGAACATAGATTTAACTGTACGAGTCATGATAACTCAAGAAATGTGAGTTTGAGAGACAAAAATGCACCAATACTGCTGCTTTATGTGACTTCAATTGCCCTTTGGGGATAAATAAAGTTTTTTGAATGGAATTGAAACACACATTTTTTGTTTAATGTTTTAGCATCTGTAATAAGTGAATGTCACCTGACAACATGAGATAACCACAATCAGTGTGTCCACAAAAACTGGCAGTAAATTTGTAATAAAGTAAATGTTTTTTTTAGAAAAGACATTAAAGTTGTGACTGTATGCTTGTTTTATCCATGACAACATGTTTAAAATACTGATGGCAGCGATTTTGACCTGAAATGATTGTTAACTAGTGGGCTTAAGATGTTAAATATTATATCTATTAAACATTATTATATATACATCATGCTTAATGACTGACGTCTGCACTGGCGGTGAGCAGCATGCATTGTTGCATTAAAATGCTCTCTTTCAAACACAACCCAACAGCTTCTGTTCTCACCGGTGTGCAGGGTTGATGGTGCTGCTGCTGCTGTTTGGGATGGGGTTGGCTTTACTCGCAGACATGTTTCGGGTACGTTTGGTGATCTTGGAGGTTTTTGTGTGAGCAGCACCCGCTGGGTCATCCAACATGGTCAGACGTGCACAGAGAAATAGACGCACACAGATAAGTAAAAGACAGTCTATCTTAATCTACTGTTCTGTCACGCATCCTCTTCTAGATCAGTCTCAGTTTTAGGTCACGGATTGAGTTCACTTCCAATTCTAAAAAGTACCAAAGTAAGGGAACAAAAAATGAAAAAAGAGAACTTTTCTCTGTCGGTTTTGACTTGTTTTAAGAAAAAGAGATATTTTCTTTGTAAAAGAAAAAAACTTCCAAGCATAAGTATTTCCAGAAGAAAGAAGTCCTCAGATGAGAAAATCCCCTGCAACTCTGAATGAAAATACACTGGATCCACTTAATCTGGGTGTGTGTAATAAATCAAATATTTTATATTTGATTTAAATAAATTCAAACAAAACCTATTTACTTTCAAATTCCTGCCTTCCCAAAAACCAAGGGGTTGACAGACCGGAGTGTTTAGGATTTCTAAGACTTCAGCCACAGACGTCTCAGTGGGATATGAACAGCGAGACTGGAAGTGGAATGAGGAGGAACGCTGTATGGCACTTCAGCCATCCCTCCGAGCCAGCAGCATGAGAGACAGGGATAGGAGAGAGAGAGAAACAAGAGAGTGAGAGGAACTAAGAAGTGTGAGTTCGACACAACAGGAGAAAGTAGTAGGATTTAAATAGATACTAATAGACTTCTCCTTTTGGGATATTAATGGAAATTTATGCAGATTTTCCTGAACATGGTATCACAACCATGCTTTTCTTTTCCCTTAACACATTTAATTCCTACACACAACTACCACACCAGTCAGCCTTTCTTCAGTTCATCAGTCAGTGTGTGTGGAAGTAATTAAAAAATTAATTAAAAACATCTCCACCAACACCCTCAAGTACAAGGGACAAAATAAATGCAGTGGGAATCGTGGCACCGCCTCACTGAACAGAGACCTCTGCTGGATCCAGTGACAAATACCTTCAATAAATCTGTTCATTCGTGACATTACATTTGACAGACCTTATGTACATGTTATGTTCAAATAGAGGAGAATATTGAGGCTTAGTGCTACATGCAGTAGGTTTCCAGGGGCAGGGAATTATTTAAACACTGGTAAACCTCTGAAAAACAATTATAGTATTTTCCGTACTATAAGGGGCATCTAAAAGCCTTTTTCTCAAAAACCAACAGTGAGCCTTATAATCCAGTGTACCTTATATATTAAAAAAAAGTTTTAAAATAGGCCTTTCATTGAAGGTGTGCCTTATACAGTAGTCCAGTGTGCCTTATAGTGCAGAAAATACTGTATAACAGTGTTTTGTTGTAACATAGCAGTAGCCTGGAAACAACTTGTAATGCTGGAGTTGGTGCTATTGGTTTGTTTCACCTTTTACCAATGGTTAAATAAGACGTCTGCAGGCGACTATAACAGACTGTTGAATAAAGCAGTAATTTCATGCATGAGGTCATCAAGAAAACCAAGAATAATCTTAAAGAACAGACATCAGACACAGAAGATTTTGTTAAAAATATAATTTGTTTCACAGCAGAAAAAAACAACAGTACAACAATGTAGTGCAACACGTTTCACAGTCAGTAAGAATGGCACTTTAAGTTGAAATTGTCAGCGTTAGATTTAATTTCAAAAAGTCATTCTGTTACCCCAGAGTGAAACAAGACATGATTATAGGACAAAGTGCCCATAAATCATGAATAAAATGTTTACATAAATGATTTAAAGCCAAGTAATCTGTATTCATGAACACACAAATAAACAACTGCTAAAACAACAGACAGGCATCATTTTCAATCAGTGGTGTCTGTCAATCACATATGAAGCTAATGACAGCGAGCCACACATCCACATAAAGCTCAACTTGATTTTTGTATAGATATTAAAATAGTGCAATTAATGAGTGATCTATTCCTAGGCTTTACCCTAAGCTACAGACTGCTTTCTGCAGCTGCATGTTTTCACATTGCACAGTTCCCAAAATATTTTGCTACTGTTTTCATTTTGATGTTGCATATAAGTGATACCTGCTAAAACATACTGAGCATCAGACAGTATTTTGGTCTACGCATGAATCAATTTTGCAGAAGTGTCTATTATACAAGTCCTGAATATAATGTCAAGTGCTTTAATCGCATTTTAACTTTATTACAAAGGTTAATGCAAAGTTCTGTCATGTTGGGTTGGTGTGAATAAATGAAAGCTTGTACATTAAATCAAACCTGTAAATACATTACTGTACAGTTTCCTCACCATAATAAGGACAGATAAAATAAACACAATGTATTTGTTCAAATAATTATTTTAAGATAATAAAGTTTAAGTGTTTATTTGGTCTCTCGGAATAAGTTAAACACATTTTATGTTTTTTTATTCGCACCAAGTCAATATGGCAGAAAAACTTTGCGTTGAATGTGATCTTTTATTCTGAAATTGTGTATCAGCATTAAATTTTACATGCTATTAATGCTTTAGAGTTTAGACATAATTTTTAGAATGTTGAATTAAGACACTTCAGTTTGGATCAGGAAAATATACAAAAAACAGAATTAAATCAAAGATTGTAATAATTAAGTTAAAAAAACAACTTTTGTTTCCTTCCATTTAGTTTGATTCCTTTTTTTTTAAATTGCTTTGATTGAATTGAAATAAAATGCATTGGAACCAGGACCTAACTGTCAAACGGTGAACCTGAATCTTATCACATTTTATTATCATTTCATTTCTACAGAAGAAAAACTGCCTTAAAATTCTGGGTCACCAAAATTGACCTGTCTAATAATATTTCTGTAAAACTAAATGAGTATATGTGAACTTATCAGAAAGTTATTCCTCATCCCTCATGTCTTTATTTCCCTTCATCCTTCCCTCTTTTTCCAAGTTTACGACACCTCTGCTCCTCTCTATGTGATGTTGGATACGGGGTAACTGATTTTCATACAACACCATATGAAGGTTCTTCTCAGGGCTAATAAAGGGGGCAGAAAAAACAGTACCCACAAAGCGAACATTATGGGATAGGCCATCGTAGAATTAAACGTACCAACCTGAAAAAAAAGATGGAAAACATTTTGGACACAGCAGTTTGGGCATTTTATTCCTGTTCAGTATCAAGGTACATTTAAAATGCGGCACCAGAGGGGCTTTGCTCAAACCTTTTCAGCATCATCAAAAATTAAAAATGACTCAAACGCCACTTCACGGACTGACACTCACCATAAATCCAGCATAGGTGCCAAACATGATCACAAAAATCAGAAACCACATCAGGCCTCTCCGTTTGGTGTACCGCCGGTCAACAGAGGAGCTAGAAATAAAAATATTCAACAAAAATGTTTTTTAAATGCTTTTTTTTTTTTCTTTACTTTTTCAGAGGATGAGTTGGGATTAATTTCTTCCTAACCACTCAGACACACAGTCAATCGAGTACTTACAATTTTCTGCAGTGTGGACATCGGAGAAAGATCCTGGGACAAACTTTCTTCCACTGGAAAAAGAAAATGGACAGAAGAGTCGGTACACCAGCTAATAATTCCACACCAAACACAGATTTTGTTGTGATTAAGGAATACCAGAAACGCATGGAAGCAGTGTCCACAGATGACCCGAATGTAGACAGGGACCGGCTGGACGTGCGCTCCAATACTTCTGTTTTCAGTGTAAGTTGGTCTCAGGTTGATGATGCGTTGACTGTCAAAGATGAAACATGGAAAACATGGACTAATTAACAGAAGGTGACTCTGTGTTCAGTATTACAGACACAGTTTGAGGTATTCTTCTTCCCTCCCACCAACACTCCTGATTGAATTATCGTCTCATTCAAACCAGCAGCTCCAGAATCCTTGCTATATTTTTGGTTTTACTTTTTGAGAGGATGGACAGCTGGTAGTCAAGTTTATGGACCTGTTTTTAGTTAGGTTATTTCTCCTTGTGGAATAGATACCTCCTGATTCTCATCATTTTGATTTAGAATTTGATATTATTTGTACATATACCTAGTTTGAACTACAAACCGGGGCTTAAGTGGCATCATCTGTATGTCGGTGGTAAAAATGACTTTTGGATGAATGGATTCCACAGATGACGGGTGTAAAAAAAAAAAAAACCATACTGGTTCTAGGTCTCACCAAGAGGGTCTTGGACAGGCGATCAGCTGTGAAGCGACTTTGCAGATCAGTAGACATTTACACGGACAGCGGACGTACTTCTTTCCAAAAGGAGCATTCTTTATCGGCTAGAGGGAAAAAGTTGAGGACAAGTGTTCATTGTTTTGTTTTGTTTTTTCTCAGCCTCAGTCTCAGATCAGCCAATGAAAGGAAACAAGTTCTGTGAGAAACTTTGAAACCCGACACTTGGAATAACAGTTGGATGTATTCTCTGACTGCACTTATCGAACTTTACAATCAGTGAAAACATCCTGAACTTGGCAATAAGCCCACAGATCTTGTTTGGTGAGTGATTTACTCTTAACATTCTACCTTTTACATTTTTTAAAAATATTTCAATGAAACAAAGTCATAACAATCAATAAAAATTGTAGAGGATGGATTCAGCAGTACTAGAAAGAAATATTCTGTCAAAAAAAAAGCAGTTTTCTATTTTCCACATGTAAGTTGTAGCTGTTTCAAGGGTGAAGCCATGTTCAGGTACACTAGGTGGAATAAAAGATTTTTTTTTTAATTCACCGATCCAATCTGCATCCACCTCTGAGTGACTTACCGTAGCTTCGTTGCATATGCTGCACTTTACCACGCTTTGGTGTGTTTTGCCCACTAGAGATATGGTGTTGTGACAGACCCGACAGCAGACGACTGGAGTGCTGCTGCTCGCTGGGTTGCCCTGAGGCGAGTAGGGGGGAGGAGGCTCACCAGGTGTTACTGAGTTAGATAGCGACTCCAAATCTGGAAAAAAAAGACGTCCAGGGAGGAAATTGTTTTTGTAGAGTAACAATACAGGGTTGAACAATCCTCTCCATTTCTGCATACTGAGATCATGAGAGCAAGGCAGATACAGAACATGCTGCAGGGTACATTTTACTCATTCCCATAAGTGTGCTTCAGCTTGTAGTACAACTTTGTACCTCACAAGAAACAAATTTGCCTGCAAATATGGACACAAATATGAATGCAAACAGACAGTAAGAGCAGCAAAGCTGCTGACATTGAGCAAAGCTGTTGTTCATTTACCCCCTGCTGTCATCAGACAGGAGGAACAATCACAGTGGATACTGCATCACATTAAGATCACCATAAACATTAACTATCGCACTAACTACAGGTGATGAGGCAAGTATAGGTCAGCAAAAACTATATAATAACACATGAGTGGACATGGCACTATTCAATCAATTATCAATGAATGGCTCATCAAAGGGATGAACTTCGAAAATGGAATACTGTAATCAATGAAATATGAACCAAACATTTTTGGGTTTTTTATTCCCTTTAAATTTCTCTGATAAGTGTGTGTTGTAAACATGCTGATATATTAAATCTGGAATATTTTCGCCTTAATATTTTATATAGTCTTATTAGATGACTGCTTTTGTCACAATATTTCCTGGTTGCATCTCTGCAAACTTGTCTACAGCTACTACTTTCCTTATTTTGGAAACTTTTTGGACTGAATCCCAACTCGTGGATGTATTTCTTAAAAATCGCTGTTGTGTAAAGGAAGTGTTATTAATAAAAATAGGAGTTAACAGGTAACTTTATCTGATCGTTTTGATCAATTGTCGTCCCTATTTGAGAAAATCACAAACATCAGAGAAGTTTTCAAATTCAATATTTTGCACATCACTGTGAATTAATCAAATTAATAATCAAAGCGTTTGATTTGGGGTAAACCTGAAAACTTCATTGTTTACAGCTAACCTTACCGGATATGCCAGAAGCACCAACAAACTAAAAAGTAAAAAAAAATAATAATAAAATAAAGTTAACGAAATACTCCTAACTGCACCTAACAGTTGAGTCGTTCAAAAATCTACAGATACAGTATTCCTGAATCGAAAAGTCGGAACCAAACCACTGTTATATCGGCGGTCCGGACGGATACCCACACGGGATGTTCCCGGGAGACAAGCCGCTCGACCCGTCGTGTTGCTCGGACAGCAGGGGCGTCTGTTCCCCGTCAGCCATCGTCCTCGTCCGGTTTTTTTGCCCTCAGGGGGACTGATGGGAATCTAACCCAAAACAGGTCAGTCTAGTCTTCTGGTAACACACATAACACAGAAGGCGGAAAAGAAACTTCCAAAATACGAGAATTCACATGACTAGAACAAGACGTCATCATGACGGACAACAGACCCGACCAATGAACGAGAGAAAAGGGAAAGGGCGGAGTCAAAGGTGCGGTTTGATTGGTCGGGTTTTAAAATAGTAGGAAATGCACTTAAATCATGTGCAGGCAGACAGACAGACACATAAAATAAATAATTTATAAATCCCCACAAGGAAATTACTTTTTTCCACTCCAAATATTCACGATGTCACGGTCACCAGGACCGACTCCATTACGGCCAACCAGAAGCCATGGTTGACAGGGGAAGTCCACAGGCTCCTGAGGGCACTCGGCCTTCAGAGCTGGGGAGGAGGTGTGCCTAAGGACAGCTAGGGCCAAACTGTCACGAGGCATCAGAGGGGCCAAGAGACATTAAGGCACCATCGAGAGCATCCTGACCAGCTGCATCACCATGTGGTACGGCGCCTGCACTATTTCCTGCCACAAGACCCTGTAGTGCATCGCGAGAGCAGCTGAAAAGATCACTGGTGTCTCTCTCCCTTCCCTCACAAACATCTATAAACACCCGACTCACCCGCAATGCCGTCAGCATTGCAGGTGATCCTACCCACCCCTCTCACAGCCTTTTCAGCCATCTGGGAGGAGATTGCAGAATCTGCGAGCCAAAACCAGCAGGCCCAAGGACAGTTTCTTCACCAGGCGGTCAGGAGGCTCAACTCCCTCCCTGCTTTGCCCCCTGCCACAACCCTGAATTCTACCTTCACCCTGCCTTGTCCCCCCAATTTCATCTGTGCTGTATGTCGTGCAAATATGGTACAGTTGACAATAAAGTTGACTTGGACTTTGACTCATATAATATATATATATATATATATATATATATATACACACACACACACACACACACACACACACACACACACACACACACACACACACACACACACACACACACACACACAATATACAGTATGTATACAGTACATCTGTGCCTGTAGGCACAGATGTGACATCAGCACCAGGAGGTGTTTCCTCATACCAACGTGTTCTAATAAACTATTTAATCTCAACCTTCTTTGTGGACTACAGTAAAAAAAAAAAATGGGTGGAGAACAGGAGCGGCTGTTTATATGAAGTGTCTGTTTTAAGAGACTGTCACATCCAACATGTTGCTCTCTGTGCTGCTACTGCTGCTTCTAGCCTGCTGTGCTTTGGCGAATCATTTCCATGGAACAGTGATTACTTACTATCCGGGAAACACAGCCACTGATGAATTCATCACTGTATGTACAGTTTAATGTACTTTCTGTAATCTGACACGTGTGATAAGTATTTGGTGTGGGTGGGGGAGTAGAAAATGCAGTAGCTGTTTTATCTTTGTACATTTTTAATTTCTGTAGTCTCTGCTCTTATATATGTTAACATATAAATGAAATATATCATTAAAGTGTATGTTTTTGTCACAAACTAGCAAGTGTCTGGTGTTAACATTAAGGAATACTGATGTCTTTGTTACTGCAAGTTACTCCTCTTCCAGTATTTACATTATTAGAGGTCATTGTTCATACGTCTTGTCTTTCGTCAGCTTGTCCTACTAAGACACACAAACAATAATGCTGTATAAACAAAAGCTTTTCAGCGCTGTAGTCTCTTAGACAGATTTCACTCTTTTTGGGTCTCTCTCTCTCTCTCTCTCTCTCTCTCTCTCTCTCTCTCTCTCTCTCTCTCTCTCTCTCTCTCTCTCTCTCTCTCTCTCTCTCTCTCTCTCTCTCTCTCTCTCTCTCTCTCTCTCTCTCTCTCTCTAAGAAGATGTGCAGGTTAGAGAGAGATTTTGATTTTTAAAAGCATGTTCATTCACAAGAACCCGATTACAAAGTAATCACACTGACGCAAAATCCAAAAGAGATTCACACAAAAAGGAATTCCCATTTCAAAAACAAATTATAGTAGGAGATTAATAAAGAATCTAAACAAAATATATGTGAATTAAACCAACCAATGCCTGAACACAAGCTATAGCGAAAGAGAGAGAGAGGGGGAGAGAGAAAGAGATTTTAAAAACCAGGAATGATCAAAATGAATTCAAGCCATATCTCTCCCCTTGGCTACATTGTTTATTGTTCTTTAGATCTCAGTTAAAAATGTATCAAGTGACACTGAAACATTTGGTGACTTTACGGCACTAACTGACATTTTTGTAGTCTTAGAGATTAAAGTTGGCTGTACGTAGTTCTTTCTTTCAGGTAAAATACACAACGAGTCTGACTTCTTCAGATTCTTCAGATGAGTGCTCTGAATCCTGTATTTGATTGGAATTTCCATTTTTATGATAATTTTACCAATTTTCATGATTTTCAGGCAATCCTGAGCCCTCAACATTTTTCTTTTTGATCAAAAGAATGAACATAAATATGGAGTTTTCCTTTACCTTTAGAATATAAGTGCACTTAGTTATTATGCCATCATAGAACTTTGACCATGTTAGTAGTTCAGGAAAACAATATTTTATCAGTAAGCGGATATTGTAAATGAATGATTGAATCAATATTTCATCAATAGTTGCATGTCAAAAGATCAAAAACTGTGCAACATCTTTTCCCAGCTGACCCGACTCTTTTGTTTAGTGGATTATTAATGTAACACATCCTGTCTGTATCACTCACTGCAGGTGGTCCTTCGTTACAAACTGAACTTCCACTCCTGTGATGAAGCTGACACGTGGAGATGTTTCACAGGGGCGTGCGGATTTGAGAGATCTCTCACGTTGAACATCGTCTCCAGAGAGAGCAGCGGAGACTGGTGTCAGAAAGAGGGGATCATGGTTCGACAGATCCCCAGGAATTTTTCATTTCAACTAATGTAAGTATATTATGACAATGGACAAAGCTGAATGTGCTGAAAGCCCAGTGTGTGAATTCATGCTGATCGGCTTTCATGACACAGTGTCAGGCAAGTTTTCCACCAATGTTTACATTTTTTAAACTCACCTGAAGACTAAAGTACTTTTCATGTCATTTGCACTATCTGGTGTAAATTAGAGCCTAACTGTGGCTTTTGAGCATGTGATCATGTCAAAAGAAAGATTTATATACAGTGTAGATTTATAATTCATGTCAAACTCTCATGTCATAAAACTAACATTATCTTGAACTTCCATGATAGGTTAAGAGGTGGTAACTGGTTAAGTGGTAACATCAATGGTGTTAATGTGTGGAGAGCTGTTAATCTGGTGGATCTGAGGACACGTTCGGACACGGGCAGAGCCAACAGTTCACCACAGACAACCATCCTGCCAGTCATAAGGTAAGCCTATCACTGGTTCTGTTCTTTTGAGATAAACAAACTGATTTATGTGACAATTTTTTTAAAATTCAGTCTGTGGAAAATAAATAATCGACTCATACGTAATCCAGTTTAGCTATGAAGACTTGATATGAAGTTTTATTCTTTATACTGGTAAATTGTCTGACTAGTTCATGTCGGGGATTCCACAATCAAAGGACCTCTTTTTTTATTGGTCTGCCAGAGTTCCTTCAAACTGTCAGTGGGATTTGAACCTATTGGCTTTCGACCCTGATGGGGATGAGGTTAAATGCAGATACGCAAATGCAACCTTGTTGGAGTGTGATGACTGCACTCTACCATCTGCTTTCAGCCTGTCATCAGTGAGTCGTTTTAAAGCAGTTTGAATCAATCTAAGCTGCAGCTATTTGACAAACAGATATGTTGAAGATGACAATATTAAAATCCAAACAAATTCTGGCACTTTGGTGTCAATGTTTTGATTGGCTGGAGAAAAAAAGGCAGTGGGCATGACTCAAGAGAAGATGATGGAAAGATAATAACTTTATAACTTTTTTTTTTGTCTACTTGTAGTCTTGTGTTCTATCATTCACCCCAACCAACAACAGTGCGATCGGGCCATACGTGATACAGCTGATGATGGAGGACTTTCCCAGGCAGAACATCCTCATGACTCAAAACAGTGAGCAGGAGCTGAAAACTACCCACACACCTATCAGCAAAGTACCGGTCCAGTTTATTTACAGAGGTAAGACTTCCTGTTTTTATAAACACAGATTCATAAAACAAATTAACACTACAAGCAAAGGAGGCACGTAGTCAACAAATGCCAAGTCAAATAATAAAAGAGTAGGTCTGAAAAACTTTGTAGATGTAAATCAGCTATTTGTTAAAGACACCGGTATAGTGCATTAATGGCAAAATATTTGGAATCATGACAAAGGATGAAATAGATTATGTGATTCAAACAAATGGAATTAACTTCTTTTAAAGGGAATAAAGACTCAGGGCTAGTATGAAGGAAAACAAGCTGGGTTTCGAGCCTAAATTCAGCCTATAGGATCTTGAGATGCCTGTATAGTAATTCATCATGTTTTATGCACATGCACATGTTTTAAGACATACTAGCATTTTCCAATTTTCCCCACCTGAAAGGCACCAAAAAGGCCAGAACATTTGTATGTGTGGTGTATAATATATGGTCCTGCATTACTTGTTATTCATGTAAAAGTGTGCACTACATTAGCAGGGCACTACAACACATTTCCTCTACTGGAAGGGCGGTGAGCATGGTAACAGCTGAAGATTTATTTCCATCCAGACCAAAGAGGTGGATCAGCTGAATGGATGGGCAAACTGGATTTTTTTTCCCCCCAGAAAACCAACTCTGCTTACATTTTTGCTTGTCTTTTTGTTCCAGTGGACTTAGCAGCGCCACGCTGCACAGAGGGACTTTATCTGCCAAAGTTTGAGCCTCCAACCCCGCCCAATGGAGCTCAGCTGAACATCGAAGTCAACGAGCACCTGGCAATAAGCATCAAATTTGTAGTATTGATGTCCACGTGAGTCAAAAATATCCCTTCACTGGTTAAATAAGAGATATACAGTATAGAGAAATGTTTTTTACTCAGGGGTGCACATAGAATCTGGTGTCTTGCAACTACAGCAGGATGCATAATACATTTTATATTACAATACATTTGCATGATGTTGTTTCATGAATATTGTTTTTGACTGTAATGAAGCGTCAAAAATCAGATGCACAATTTGCAAAATTGCTGTGTTTCAGTAATGATATCATGAAAACAGTTTACCTTGGTTTATGTATGGTATCATTTTGAAGATGTTTAACTTGACATCTGTTTTCTTTTTTGTGTGTAGAGTTGAAGATCTGCAGTTCAGCGGGCCGCACAATATGAATCGGGGTAAAGTAAGATTTGGAGAATATACCCTCAGATGGACGCCATCAATTGATGAAGCTGGACAAAGCCACCCTGTCTGTTTTCTCGCCCAGTCAAAGTCAGTTCATTAACCATTGGCTTAAAGTAAACTACATGGGGAAATAAACCTTAGAAACAGCTAAAATTACATCTGTGATCAAAATGTTGGAATTGCTTGCTTCCATTTGACATTCTCTGAACTGTTAAAATAATCTCTAAAAGTCTATGGTTTTCTAAGAAATTGTTTGAAATATCCTAAAATATGATTTAGATGTTGATACCAGTGGAAGAGCTTTAAGTTACCATGTTCTTTCTGCAGTACTAGGTATCACTCAGAGGTACGATGTGTCATAGTGTGGGTTGGAAATGGTAAGTAAAGCAAAAGTGGCCTTATTTTTCATGTTTTTAATTCCATTATTGGTTTCCAGCATGAAACCATATTTTATCGATGTTTCTGTTCCAGCCTCGATAACATCAACCATTCAACCAACTACACCACTAAGTACAATCAGCACACCTGATACAACCATTAGGGAAACCACAACCTCTTCAACAACACCTGATGATGGAACACAAACCCCAACGACTCCAGGCTCCAACCAAGGTGAACATAACCCATGCTTATTATTGTCTCGGATACGTACATGTATAAAATGTCAAACTTGATGGCATTGACTTCCTCACATTTAAGGAGCTTTTCTGTGTAACTGTGTTCTGTACTGAGATACAAAACCCTTCTGTGTTTGTAGTTGTCATTGGTTTGAAAGCAATAATATCCTTTCTGCATCCACTGTCTGAGGACATCATCAGTGCTTTATTACAAAAGGTCAGTCAGACTGTCTTGTATTGTCTTGTCTGTCTGTCACCAGCTGCTTGTTGGTGGTGCTACATTAATTTCCTTTCACTTATTTTTATATCCTTCTTCTTCTTCTTTTCCTTTCGGCTTTTCCCTTCAGGGGTCGCCACAGCGAATCAATTGCCTCCATCTAACCCTGTCCTTTGATCCTCTTCTCTCACACCAACTACCTTCATGTCCCCTTTCACTACATCCATAAACCTCCTCTTTGGTCTTCCTCTAGGCCTCCTGCCTGGCAGTTCAAAACTCAGCATCCTTCTACCAATATATTCACTATCTCTCCTCTGGACATGTCCAAACCATCTCAGTCTGGCCTCTCTGACTTTATCTCCAAAACCTCTAACATGTGCTGTCCCTCTGATGTACTCATTCCTGATCCTATCCTTCCTGGTCACTCCCAAAGAGAACCTCAGCATCTTCATCTCTGCTACCTCCAGCTCTGTCTCCTGTCTTTTCCTCAGTGACACTGTCTCTAGACCAAACAACATCGCTGGTCTCACCACAGTTTTGTACACCTTTCCTTTCATTTTAGCTGAAACTCTTCTATCATACATCACACCTGACACTTTTCTCCACCCATTCCATCCTGCCTGTACACGTTTCTTCACCTCTTTTCCCCACTCTCCATTGCTCTGGACTGTTGACCCTAAGTACTTAAAATCCTCCACCTTCTTGATCTCTTCTCCCTGTAACCTCACTCTTCACTTTGGTCCCTCTCATTCACACACATGTACTCTGTCTTACTGCGGCTAACCTTCATCCCTCTCCTTTCCAGGACAAACCTCCACCTCTCTAGCTTCTCATCCACCTCTTCCCTACTCTCACTGCAGATCACAATGTCATCTGCAAACATCATAGTCCATGGAGATTCCTGTCTAACCTCGTCTGTCAGCCTGTCCATCACCATAGCGAACAAGAAGGGGCTCAGAGCTGATCCCTGATGCAGTCCCACCTCCACCTTGAACTCCTCTGTCACACCTACAGCACACCTCACCACTGTCTTACAGTCCTCATACATGTCCTGCACCGCTCTAACATACTTCTCTGCCACTCCAGACTTCCTCATACAATACCACAGTTCCTCTCTGGGCACCCTGTCATTAGCTTTCTCCAGATCTACAAAAACACAATGCAGCTCCGTCTGGCCTTCTCTGTACTTCTCTATCAACATCCTCAAAGCAAATACTGCATCTGTAGTACTCTTTTTTGGCATGAAACCATACTGCTGCTCACAAATGCTCACTTCTGCCCTTAGTCTAGCTTCCACTACTCTTTCCCATAACTTCATTGTATGGCTCATCAGCTTTATTCCTCTGTAGTTGCCACAACTCTGCACATCTCCCTTGTTCTTAAAAATGGGCACCAGCACACTTCTCCTCCACTCCTCAGGCATCTTCTCACTATCTAAGATCCTGTTGAACAACCCAGTCAGAAACTCTACTGCCACCTCTCCTAGACACTTCCAAACCTCTACAGGTATATCATCAGGACCGACTGCCTTTCCACTCTTCATCCTCTTCAGTGTTCTCCTCACTTCATCCTGGCTAATCTTTGCTACATCCTGGTCCACAACAGTTACCTCTTCTAGTCTTTGTTCTCTCTCATTTTCCACGTTCATCAACTCTTCAAAGTACTCTTTCCATCTTCCCATCACACTGCTGGCACCTGTCAATAGACTTCCATCCCTATCCTTTATCACCCTAACCTGCTGCACGTCCTTCCCATCTCTGTCTGTCTGTCTTGCCAACCTGTATAGATCAGTCTCTCCCTCCTTACTGTCCAACCTAGCATACAAGTCATCATAAGCTTCTTGTTTGGCCTTTGCTACCTCTACCTTCACCTTACGCTGCATCTCCCTGTACTCCTGTCTACTCTCCTCAGTCCTCTCAGTGTCCCACTTCTTCTTAGCTAACCTTTTTCTTTGTATACACTCCTGTGCCTCCTCATTCCACCACCAAGTCTCCTTATCTACTTTCCTTCCAGATGACACACCAAATACTCTCCTACCTGTCTCCCTGATCACATTAGCTGTAGTTGTCCAGTCATCTGGAAGCACCTCCTGACCACCCAGAGCCTGTCTTAACTCCTTCCTGAAGGTCATGCAATACCCTTCCTTTTTTATCTTCCACCATTTCGTCCTCTGCTCTGCCTTTGTCCTCTTCATCTTCCTCACCACCAGAGTCATCCTACACACCACCATCCTATGCTGTTTGGCTACACTCTCGCCTACCACTACTTTACAGTCACTGATCTCCTTCAGGTTACATCGTCTACACAAGATGTAGTCTACCTGTGTGCTCCTACCACCACTCTTATAGGTCACCCTATGTTCCTGCCTCTTCTGGAAGAAAGTATTCACTACAGCCATTTCCATCCTTTTTGCAAAGTCAACTACCATCTGTCCTTCTGCGTTCCTCTCCTGGATACCAAACCTGCCCATCACTTCCTCATCACCTCTGTTACCTGCACCAACATGTCCATTGAAGTCTGCACCAATGACAACTCTCTCACTTCTAGGTATGCTCTGCATCACTCCATCAAAGTCCAACCAGAATTTCTCCTTCTCCTCCAGCTCACATCCTACCTGTGGGGCATACCCACTAACAACATTGAACATCACACCTTCTATTTCTAGCTTCAGACTCATCACTCTATCTGACACTTTTTTTACCTCCAGGACATTCCTAACAAAGTCCTCCTTCAAGATAACTCCTACTCCATTTCTCTTCCCATCATCACATGACAGAACAACTTGAACCCTGCTCCTAAACTTCTAGCCTTGCTACCTTTCCACCTGGTCTCCTGGACACACAGTATGTCTACCTTCCTCCTCTGCATCATGTCGACCAACTCTCTACCTTTTCCTGTCATAGTTCCAACATTCAACGTCCCTACTCTTAGTCCTATACTCTTGGTGCTCCTCTTCTCTTTCCTCCTCTCCTTCTTCGACCAACAGTAATCCAATTTCCACCGGCGCCCTGTAGGTCAACAGCGCAGATGGCGGTCGTTGTTAACCCGGGCCTCGACCGATCCGGTATGGAAGTCATAGGTTTGATTCGCATCTTTGATTTGGCAAAAGTTTTACGCCGGATGCCCTTCCTGACGCAACCCTCTGTATTTATCCGGGCTTGGGACCGGCACAATAACACACTGGCTTGTGCCCTCTTGCGGCTACATTACTTATTTTTATATACATCATAGATTTTGCCATCTAGGAATCTCTATATTCTACATTAAATTTTCCATTTTGTGTCAGACAACTTGACTGGGTTATGTTCACCTCTGTCCTCTCAGCCTTTCCTTACTGATATTCAGTCTGTGCTCTCCCTCATTCTTTGCCAGGTTGTGGTGTTTCCTTATTTGCATACAGCCTCTAGTCATTTCCTTGTGTATTTAAAACAGCATACAAAGACAGAAAAGTCTAATCATTTCCTTGTAATAAATAAATACAAGACAGTTGTGTGTTGATTTCCAGATCATGACACTCATGTTTTGAAAGAAGCTAATGAGGGTTGAGCGGCTAGATTTTTAGATGTGTGTGAAATTTTGTCTCACTTTACCCAGTATGATCACATCAGAGAAAGTAGATATTCTGTAACCTCTGCAGCACTTTTATTTATTTTTTCCCTCAGATTAAAGATGAGCTGGTGAGACGAGGGATACCCACAGACTCTTCACTGACAGTAAGTCAGCAGTGTTCCACTGAGAACTGCAGCTAGAGCAGCCTTCATGAACAACCGTGAACCCCTGTATGGAAATGTGTTTTCATCTTTCTTAACTTTAATCTGGGATTAAAGTTGATGTAAAGTGGAAATCTTACATTACCACCTGTCTTTACTGTCACTTCCTGCTTGGTTTGCTAATTCACACTAATCGGAAGATAAGATGCTTGTTATTATAGAGGGATTACATTCCAATCATGCAAATAGTAAACACAGAGCAGCATTTAAGTGGAGTACATACCAATTATAGGAAAAGAACATGGAAAAAAAATCTGATTAATGTGTAATGGAGTAAGTATTAACAGTTGGATCTCCACGCTCCGGTTGTGTATTAGCAAGAATCAATTTGAAGCAGATACAGGGGTTGAAATGCAATGTAAAACCACACATTCTACAAATACGAATGTTGTTTTACAGGCCTGTGTACTTTGTGTTCACGCTGTGTGCTGAAGTTCTTCCTGTCTCTTTGACATGTCATTAAAAGACTAAAGATAGATCAGAAAAATATTACCAAACGGTTGAGCAGCCCAACTAGCTGTGCTCTACAAAGGCTGTGAATAGTCCTAACCACATCTATGCCTCTAACCGAACCTATGCCCCATTTCTCCACCACATTTTGAGGAGACAAGTCAAGCAGTTTCTGTGTAGTCCTGCTGAAACAAATTTGACACCGAGCTGTACCAGTACGTAATTACACTGTCACATGTTGTCCCATAATCAGGAATTAGATTTGTGCTTTCATTGTGTGGCTGTAAAGTTTAAGATTTGGCGATGGAATTGCAAAAGCAGGATTTTTGAATTTTTTTTTCTATTTTTATGTTTTATTTTCTACCATTTTTTAAATTGTGTCTGTGATAAATTAACTTTCAAAAAGCCTTGGATTTTTTAACAGGATGACACATCTGAATGTTGAAAATGTTAAGACAGAAGTATGAAACTTAAATGAACAGTTCAGTTACGATATATCTGACACCCGAATATCTTTTATGATTGCTGTATAAAGCTGTTGGATACGAGTGACTCATTTAATGATCCATGCTTCAGATGCTCCAGCTCTTTGTGAAGAACTGCTCAGTCTGCTTGAGCCTGTTAGTTTTCCAGCTGGTTTATCACGGAGGCCAATAGAGAACAATAGTCCCCATGACCATTGCCAGTATTTATAAAAGCATTCATACTATCTCAACACAACTTTACGTGCACTCAGTAATGAAACACTGAAGTCAATCCAAGTTACAACAGCGCCACTCTATTTATAAATTAAAACCTTTTACCTGATTACAAATGTTGCACATTTAAGAAATGAGGATCTCCTGACTATAACATCCTGTTGATAAAGTACTGTAGATCTTTCACGTTAAATCTGTTTCTATTTCCTTCATGGAAGGTGAAGAATGAGAGCTTGTGAATTATTAATGTTACTTCGTGTGGATGACATTCACATCCGCGTGCCACTGACTTTTTCTAATGGGTGTGATGTGGACCTGCTGAGCAAGGAGGAAGAAAGACAGGCGCAGGAGCTTATCTCATTATTATTATTATAAGATATAGTCTCAAATTTATGAAATTCTGTCACATTATTACATATTTTGTTATACAGTACTTAAAAGATCTCGTTTTTTCACAATAATGAGGTATTTCTAATAATAAAAAAAACTTTATCATTACAAGTTTGTCATAATTTCAAGATCATTTACCTACTATGTGATCTTTTTTTACAATAATTACAAGAAAGTAATCCCCAGTTAAAGATGAAGTGTTTTTTTTTTTTTTTTTATCTTATGAATTGAATGTCTTTTCTTAAAAAAATG
Source organism: Antennarius maculatus (assembly GCA_013358685.1). Classification (NCBI taxonomy): domain Eukaryota; kingdom Metazoa; phylum Chordata; class Actinopteri; order Lophiiformes; family Antennariidae; genus Antennarius; species Antennarius maculatus. The sequence goes on from CM023628.1 coordinate 4,674,815, forward strand.
TTGTCAGCTTGGTTTGGATTAGTGTGAGGTCAGAACAGCAGATATGTGTTGTTAAAGTTATAGCAGAGCCAAGAGTTGTCACGGTTCGGTGTTGCTCTGCTGTGCTGCGGTGTGGCAGGAGGGCGAACTTTTGGGCGAAGTCTAGTTTCCACACTTGTCCCTCATCTCAACACTTGGACTTGATCAGGCTGATTAGCCTGTGGCTTTTTAAGCCTGGTTCTCGAGTCTTCTTGTGTTTCTTGGATTTTTTGCGTTTCCTGATTAAAATATGGAGGAAAACATCTTTACTGGTGTCCTGCGTTTGGGTCCTAATCCTGTTCTTGAAAAGAGTGGTAAAAACATTAAAATGAAGATTTCACTAAACCAAACATATAAGTTCCAATATTTTTGATCTACAACCACTGAAGTTGTAGAAATGTAGCCATCCTTAAAAATGTATTGATTTGTGCTATCTGAAAATATTCACGCATTTATTTTGTTCCTTTTTAAATTTTGAGGTCTGCCTGAATGTATTTGGTAAAAATCTTTTTCATCCGTTTATTGAGCCAAATATCAAAAACCTGCGACAAAGAAAAAAATAGTCAGGTGTTTAAAAGACATCCGTTTTACTTCCAGTTGAACGAGGCAGAGCAGCATGTCATTAGGAATAATACACAGGTCACAGTTCAAAACAGTAACAGGAAACAAGTTGTAAACAAGTTCATTAAGAAGTCACATGGTATTAAACTCCTTGTTTTGTTTGTTGGGTGTGAAACTAAGTATTTGGGTAACCAGCCAACAGTTTTATCAGATGAAGAAGCTCCTCGGGAGAAAATAGTACAAAATATGAAAGATTCTTTACCGACTTCAGTGATTAAATAAATAACGAATAACTGCATCAACTCAGCCTCCTGAAATTAAGTTCAACAGCTACTTCATTTGGGACATTAATGCATCTTCTTCTGTTTGTCCACAGAAGTCGAGAAAGTTTGTAGGCTTTGAACCTTTGAACAGGCTAATAGAACTGAAGGTGAATGTTTAAATGATTAGCTGGTGGCTAAGTATTAGCTTCAGGCCCTCTTTTTTTGAGACACATTCCAAACTGACTGCGCTTGGGTTGTTTCAAGTAAAGGTGCAGGGTAATTACAAGCATGCATGAACCAAAACAAGCGCACCCTGTTCATCGACACTAATATAAAAAACAAAAAAACAAAACCAAAACAAAACAAGCAAAAAAAAGATCAACTGCATTTTTAACAAAGTCAAATGAGCAAGAACCAGAATCCTGATAAAAACACCTGGGCAAAAACACTTGTGGTTCAAAATGTTTTAAGATGTTATTTTTTTCTAATTTATAAAATTCAGAGAGAATTTTGTTTTACAGACACTTTCCCTCCATCATTTCCTCTGTTAAAAGTCACACACATCCTGATTTCTACAAATATCCACAAAAACATTTCAAAATTTGTTGTATTTTAACCCAGATCACAATAGAAAACAACAAAACAACATTTTCAGTAACAATCCCTTCAAGATAAAAGCACATTATGGATATAAAATATGAACCCTACGTACCGCTACAACCAAACCTGTGCAATGACGTGACAATGATGCCCAACGGTAAGGAGAGCTGAGGAGTGGTCATGAGAAACATTCAAGAAAACTTCTCAACAGTTCTTTAAGTTTCTGTCTTCTTCAGCTGTAAAATCAAGAGAAAAATGAGAAATCTTCTTTCTTGAGGGATGTTTGCTTGCTGGCTGGTTGTTTCCTGTCTCAATGCTAAGTGACAACTTTGGCTGCATGCTTTGCAGCTCAAATTTGATTTCTTCTTTATTTTTAGTTCAGGTCAGAAACTGAATAAAAGCAACAACAATTTTATCCAAAATTTAAAACAAGAGTAAACATATCGTTCCAATACTGGCTAGTTGTATATTTAGTGAGAAAGATTGCAGCAGCAGGAGTCAGAACTATTGGAATATGTAGTCTTTAGACTCGTAAAAGCCTGACACATTGAATATTTTTCTATGTTGCTGAAAGCAGCTTCACAAACCCATTGACAATGCTACATGTCTCCATAACAACTACCAACAACTCTCCAAAACTACATTTGCTTGGAAAGACCTGAAAATAAATTTTGATTTTGTTGTTAAACATATTTTAAAAAGTATCAAGACCCATTAATAAATATCAGTCACTCATGAACGCACCATAAAACATCGCATGATTTAAAATTCAAGACTTTTCAGAGCAGATCTTGTTTCCCAATGGAAAGCTTTTCTCCTGGAGGACCATCATCAATAAAAAGATCATTCAATAAATCCATTGAAGCACTTGTAATAATGTTCCCTTATGTGTCTGAATCTCACGTTCAGCTCAGGTGAAACACAGATTTATAACAACTATATACACATACATAAAAACCCCTCAGAGGGGTGACGTTGACTTTGTGTCCCTGCCATCTAGAATTATAAATGGAATTAGTTGTCGCCAATTAGTGTAGATATGTGTGGATTGTGGTTTAGAGTAACGCTTGGAATCACCAATGTAGACATGATCATTGATCCTACACCAGCAGCTAATCTCAAACGTGACCAATCTGAAAATTCAACTTCACCTCTCATATAAAAACACATAATTATTGGTGGAGGTGACTCCACAGAGCAGTTAGAAAAAATAAATAAATCAAGAAATATACCTTCACTGAGATTTAGCAGAATACTGTCCCCTTGAGTGTGGATGTTGGGGTGATTTGCTGGGGACCAACTACATACATTATATAGATATAGCAACAGCTAGCCATGAAGCTAGTGGCCCTTTAACTGGACTGGATGGAAGACCGGGACCAGCTACAACCCCCAAGACCTAAGATGACAGGATGGGAGTCGGCATTATACACCAGGCAAAAATAAACTACTATTAATTTAGTTCTGTTAACATAAGACTAAATATTTGTGAAAAATTACAATATCACAAATAATATCTTGGCTCCAAGAGCTATAAAGTGGTATTACTTGAGTCAATTGGTTAGCATGTTAATTCTGTAGTGTGATCCACAGACACCTTTACAGAATGTCAACACTGCTTTTTTTTTCTGTCCAAAAATGTGTTGAGGTCTAAATAAAAAAAATGTTTTCAACTAAATTCTGACCATATTTTACAAATTGCACCTTTTAAGTATTTTAAAATCGAAGCTTTTTTCCAGCATCCCGTTTTCATATCTTAAATCACACCTCGTTTGTGTGAACATGTAGGTAAACACATTTCAGTAAATTTCATCAAATTTTGTACTTCAAGATAAACACAGGAGTGAGGAAAAAAAACACAAAACGGACATTCTGCTGTTCCTACCGGTTCACATGAAAAATTAAAGTCTCAGTTTGTTGAATTTGACTGTTATTTCCATGAAGTAGTTGGGTGGGATTCATTCAGATAATGTAACAGATGACTATGGAATGCCATATCAAACAGTGCTGTTGGGATATCATTGATATCTTGAGCGAAAGTGATTGATTTGAGAATAAATAATGAATTAATTCCAGAAAACATACAGTGCCTTTTGGTTTTAAGGTGCAGGACGTGAGCGACCTCCTCTTGGGGAGGTACGGATACACTAAATGGCCAAAAGTGTGCAGACATTCCGTCTCAGGCTTTGTGATTTGGTTTCTTTGATGGGAAGTGTGAGAAATTTCCTGACCTAGACACGACCCTGAAGTAAAACCCATCCAAAACATTTGGGACGATCGCCAAACAGCAGCTGGACTTAACAGATGTTCAAATCCAAAACATCAGAATTCGGACGTGATTTTGGAGACGTCCATCTGTTGCATATGGGCGTATTGATCAGGTGTCCACACACTTTTGGTTTTTTAGTGTATAGCATGCGGCTGCAACAGGAAGATGACCTCCTCTGAAAGCTTTAAGTCGCTTCTTAAACTCAGAGGGAGGAACAAGTGGAAGCTTATATGCTGGTACCTCTTACCATCAATACTGACCTGACAACAAACCTATTATGTTTAATAATGCCAATCAGGGCAGTAGGCATCTCGCAGACTGCCGTGGGATAGTTTTGTGTCTCATGATGATCAGATTTATTTGGAATACTTATAGCTGACTTATAAATATATGATTGTTGCCTCAATATTTGGGTCTGAGTGTTTTCAATTTCTAGACCTGAAAGAATCAGTGATGTAAAACATCTGACCAGTGTCCACAAGAGATCAACTCTTCTACAGAAGTCAAAATCATAAAATAATTCAGACAGTTAAACTAGAGTCTGAGACAGAACCAGGACATTTGAGCTGCTATGACAGGACTGAAGCAGGTTTTCATGAGTCTGGGGGTCTGGAGCTGAACTTCTGTCAGCTCCGGATGAAACCGTCACACACATACAGCACGATATTCAAGCATCCAGTTATTTGTCAACACATATTCTCTCTCGCTTCATTCATCTCGTCCTCTTCCTCGCTAGGGTCCAAAAAGGTAAGACAGTTAGGAAGAAAACATAATCGTTCTCACACGGCCACGAAGAAAAACCTCAGTTCAGACGTCGTAGTCGGGCAGGGCTGAGTAGATGATGCCACCGGCTGACGGAGGGCTGGAGTGGAGAGGAAGAAGCCAGAAAAAGACCGAACCTGGAGAGACACATAAAACATCTTCCTATGTCAGATCTGAGATTCATCGTCGGTGCTGATGCAAAATACTGCTGAGAGGACGTCACAGACACGAACCCACCTCTTCCAAAAACCTCTCGCAGCAGAGCCAGCTTTGGTTTGCGGGTGTGCGGCGGGTGGTGGGAGGTGGAAGAGGTGGAAGAGGTGGAAGAAGAGGGTGAAGACAAAGAGCTTCTGTCCTTGACCATCAATCTGTTCCTCATCTGCTCTATGGGAGTCTCGTCTGTGATGATGGAGACCAACTGAAAGAAACAACGCATCATCAAAACGTTGCACCCTTAAGCTGTCCTACTGCCACTGCGGCTGTTGTTACAACAAGAATATTAGTGTAACATTTGGAACATTTGGTGCTTGTAGACAAAGCAGCTGCAAACTTTAGTGATCTTTAAACGTGTGAGTACCTGATCGTAGAAGATGACCATGACAAACACGCCAAACAACACCGACTCCACCAGGAGGATGATGTAATGAGCACTGAGAGAGGAGTAAAAAAACCAGTGTGACTGCAGGCCGACGTAATGCCGAGCCCGTTTCACGCAGAATCGTCGACACACAGCTGAAGGTTCTTTTGCAGACGACTCACACTATCAGGTGTTTGCTAGGCGTCTCCTCGTCGTCCTTCTCCGCATCACCTTCCCTCTCATTCCTGATGCGCCACACCCAGGCCCACACCACCAGCACCAGGGAGTACAGACTGGCCATGCCTGAACACACAGAACTGCAATATTTTTATTTTCTGCCTTTAGATAAAACACAGTACTGTAATTTTCAACAGATGACTTGAATCTACTGTTTTCTGAGGTTGCTCTGTTGGTGAATGTTGGATTTCCACCACTTAGTCAATGTGAAAATACTCTACCGCAGAAGATTGGGGAGAAACAGCGACCTTTCAGTGATTTATGTCCACATGTCCAATGATTTATTCTAATCCCCTCAAAAAAATCCCGCTTTTGTTACGGGATTTGATCTACTGTCTTACACTGGCCTTCTCCATAGTCCTTCTATCTCATCCAGTTCCTGACTGTACAAAAGTTAAAATTTGACCTTGACCGAGTAATGTCCTTTTTTGTTTCATCTTTCTATCTGCAATGGTTGCGAAGATATGTGGTGGACTAACGGACGGACAGCCGGACGGACTAACGCTGACCCTTACAGCGTTAGACCCTTACGGACTAACGCTGTAAGGGTCAGCGTTTGTCCGTCCGGCTGTCCATCACATATCTTCGCAACCGTTGCAGATAGAAAGATGAAACAAAAAAGGACATTACTCGGTCAAGGTCAAATTTTAACTTTTGTACAGTCAGGAACTGGATAAGATAGAAGGACTAGGGAGAAGGCCAGTGTAAGACAGTAGATCAAAGCTACTGCTTTGATCTATGAAAATAGGTCAGAGCACTAGCTTTGATTTTTGACCTATGCAAATAGGTTAGGGTAAAATTTCAGGGGTGTCGCGGGATGTTGTAGTCTCTGACTGCATTGGTTCTTGTTTTTAATTTTCTCTAATGTTGCAATCAAACAAAGGTGTGACACACAAGCGGACATGTTTGTACACTAACTGTTGTCACCAGAGCAGCGGTCCCAGTGCGAACATGAAACTGTGTCCGGCGTGTACTCACCAGTGTAGAAGAGGAACTGGATGAAATACTTCTGGTTTAGCTCTCCGACACAGTTGTTGATCCTGAAACACACAAAGTGGAAAAACGAATGAGAAAAAGACAAAAAGGGTGAGAGAGGCGGGTAAAGTTTAGAGGAGGAAATGGATGGATGGTTCTCCTCTCACCAGGGACAGTGATGATCCATGCGGCGTATGCACCTCTGACAGACGCGGCAGTGATGCGCTCTGGGAGGTCTGTAGGTTTCACAGCGACTGCACACGGTCCAACCTTCACAGCCCTGGAAGCAGCAGGAGGAGATGCCGACAGTCAGACTGACTGATGCTCAACCACACATAAACGCTGTCACCCTTCATTAATCCCTGTAGGGATGTTTGTTCTCTGCTTCAACCATAAAGGAAGAGCTGGATCCTTTTCAAGAAATGCTTTACATTCAAGGACCCAACACAATCAGCACTGATCCATAGGCAACAGTTAAAAAAACATTATTGAAAGCAACTTGTTGACGAACTGTCAACGACCGCAATAATTTCCATTCTAGCAACAAAATATGAAAACAAAGAACTTTAAGTGGAAAACATGTAGTTATGCCTACTTTTCAAAATCATTTAATTACAAAATTATCAGAGAACCTGTGTGTGTTTGCCATATTCATGATTCTCGATCAGGTTTCACTGGAAATACATCTGACGTAAACTAAACCTCCAGCAGATGTAAAAAAAACACAACCAAAGATTGATGCGTAATTCTTGTCTCTGTCTCACCCAATATGAAACACAGACATGGCATCAAAGACGTCTGACTTTAAGCTCATAAACACATAGCCACAAAGCATACAAACCACAAAGCCGACATAAATACAGCTTTTAAACTGTAAATACAGAGACACCATAAGCTACTTATTAGAATAAGAAGGGTAGAATCAGCAACGGGCTCAAAAGTTAGCCTAAAGCGTTAAAATTCCCATCAAGTGTTCAGTTTTCATTTAACTTGTATTTTTCCTGAACAATATTCAGTTTTTTTGAATATTTAAATAACAGATTTTGCAGCCCTCTCACAGTGACGAGTCTTAGGAGTCTTTCTGACGTGACTCACCCGTTCATTCATCCGAGACGACTGCGAGCGAAGGTCTGAGAAGTCTATGGCTGTGTCGGGAAGAGGCACCACACCTGAGGTCGAACACACAACACCATTAATCAATCACAATCAGTCACTCATAGGATATTTTTTCCAGGAATCTCTCGGTTCACTTTGTTTTTGTTTTTTTTTTTCCCAGTTTTGAGCTGACAGTTACTGACCGGGATCTGAGAAGACGGCTTTAGAGTGGCAGGCCAGCAGCAGCAGCAGAATCAGGTTGAACACTGATCCATGGAACGTACACCACATGCTATCAGAGGAGGAAAAACCCATGTTTATTAGCTAAACAGGCTATTTATCAGCTGTTAAATAATCAAATCACACAAGCACATTTTAAACAGATCAAAACAAGAAACAGTACAAGTGTGTTTCATAACTCGGACACAAATATCTACTTTTATTGATTTCTGCAGCCACTAAATCCAGACGTATTGGAGGAAGAAGATTGAAGCTGGAATGAACTCCCTACCTACAGTAAACATTACAGCTGTCAGAGTTTTAGATAGAATTCCACATAAAGATGTGAGTGGAATCTGCAGAAGGTGGTTCCAGCAGCTGAACTCAGGAATATTTTTGATCTGGAGGCTTTTATCCACAAGGAATGGGCTAAGATTCCTGACAAATGTCATGTTTGCAGCATTACAGCAGATAAATAATCTCCACCAAGTACTAGAGACATTTTTCATTACGGGAGGATTCATTTATTTATTAGAAAAGTCAAGAAAAAGAGACTTTTGGATTAGATCTGGGGGAAAACACTTATTTATCCATTTAAATTGTTCTTGTAAACAGATGATCAATAAACGAATGATCAGGAGGCAGCAAAAGTATGTATTAATAATCAATGAAACCAACGATCACTATATAAAAAGAACAGCTAATATTAACTAAATTGACTGGTTAAAGACACTTTAAACCCTCAGTTACGTTACAACAAGCTGAGTGACATATTACCGGGTCAGCCCTCAATAAAAACCCACCATAAACAGCTAAGAAATAAATCTGAAAGAATGTTAATGTGAAAAGAAAGCGTTTGTTGTGTATTTCGCGGGTAACAGACAGGACGTGAGGATGCTGTCAGACCTGTCAGCTGAGAGACAAGACAGACAAGCTCCCGTGATGTCGGATTTTAACAGTTTAAACGACATAAAGGCTCAAAGTACCGACCTGTCCGAGTAGGCTGGGATGAGGACATACTGTATGACCACGTAGTCCGCGTAAAAAACGCTGAAATAGGTTAAAATAAGACAGATGACGCCGCAGGGATCTCGCCTACAGCGCAGAGACGCCATCTTCTGTCGGGCTCCGCCCCCTCGTGCTGCTCTTCCGGAAGGCAGCGCGTGGTGACGTTTAAGTCACGTTCTCATCGTAGGAAATTTACAGAGTTCCAAATTAAATGGACATGACAATAAATAAATGAATTTCATCATGCTGTTGAACAGTTACGGTATTACAGTTTATGTTACTCACATCGTAAAATGTCAAGACTGCAAAGGGTACATGTAAAATTTAATATCTACTGGACAAACTACATTAATTAGATTCCACATTAAATTGGAAGTTGTTGCTGAAGCATTCTTAGACGAAGCATTATTGACTAAACGGTCAGAAAGCCTTTTTTTGATCTCGTAATGTTCAAAAATAGTAAATCAGTAACTGCTAAATGAGAACCTTGAAACGGATCCATTTCAAAATGTCAATGCATCCTTTGAGCTTTATGTACAGAAAATTTTTAAATTTACATTTTATACAACGAATTTGACAATTTCTTCTACAAAAAATGAGAGGTTTGACGAATTTCTAATCACATTTACTGTGATAGAAACTCTAGATGTCATACAACATTTAGACAGAGGGCGGCAGCAGCTATCCTCAAGCTTGAAACTGACATTTACTCACTTTATCGCTCCGCCCCTGAAGTAGGCAGCGACTAGCTCAACTTTTTCTTGCTGCTGTCTCCCTGGACGTGAGAACATTTCTCAATTTCTTCTCACACTGAAAACTGACCGCCTTGTCTGTCGGATATATTTATTCCTTTCGAAGTTGAACCTCTTTTTTTGCGGAGGAGCAGTGGAAGGGGGGAATACAAGATCTAGTAATACTCCAAGAAGAAGAAGAAAACACACAAACCTGGAGGAGGAAAAGGGCGTTCATTCTTCGAAGTAACCATGGAAGTTCCTGGTATGCAGGTAAGCAGAAAGGTAGACACGGTAGCAGAAATGAAAGCTTGTTTGGTTCGGTAGTCGCCTTTACGAGCAAATTAATGCACTTTATCAAAAATGAAGTATTCATATAGTAAGTTATAAACCAAAAGCAGTCTTCATGTGAAGTTTATGGTGATTCTATGGTCTTTAAATCCATTGAAAACACGTAAAATGCACGGAGCTAATCTACCTTGACTCATGATTTGAGCTCAAAAATCCCCAGAATAGTCCCGTCATGATTTAAAACTTGCCTCTGGGAGTGTTTCCTGAGGTTATAATGCTTCAATTTGTTCTTAAATCTTTTAAATTCCTCTTTAAGGTCTAAATAATCGCTGCAAGTGACACCAAGCTCCTCCATACTACGTTCAAAATGACAGAAAGGTTTTACAGTTCTAAATCTCTTGACGCTAAATTTATGCTGTTTGCATTGAAGTCTGTTTAAATAAGTCTATAATATTAATATAATGCCACTAAGCTGTTCCAAACTGGGTTGATGGTGACATTATGATGTTTAATCTTTCAGGATGTCTCTATCATAATTAAATAATGACTTATGTTGCAAGATTAGAATGACCTAATGGTGTAAAATGACCCTTTAACTGTGTAATAATGACCTTTAGATTAACTCTGGCAACACAGACTGCCTTCAGTGATCTTATGGTGGTCTGGATGCTTCTGTATTCGTTCTGTTATGACCTTATAATGTGATGCTGAATTGTTAGTTCACGTTCAAAAACTTGAATGGAGTCTTACAAAAACATCTTTTTAAACACTTAAATGACATGTAAGCGAGTTATTTATAGCCTGGTATCTTAATCCTCCTTATTTGCATGGCATGAAGAAGCAGGCGTGTCAGTGAAATCCCTGTGATCCTCTTTTATCAACCGATATTTTGACTGTTGTTCTACACACCACCATCACTCAGGATTGTCTTCTTCCAGTCTTTTTACTGCGGGATATTTTACTCTGTGTTCTTGGCTCAACATTGAATTTGTCTGATTATCCCATCGAATATATTCTAGGATGATGGTTGCTGGTGATTGGTGGATGTAAATGATTATCTAGCCCAGGGGTGTCAGATGTAACTTATAAATGTAACTACTCCATGATGTCAAATAATTCTCAATTTATTACTTATTGAAGTTACAGTTGCGCGGGAAAAATATATTTGTTTCTCTGTTATAACATAAATGTTTTTAATTTGGCAGGTTATTAAACCGACTTAACTCCATCAATCAAGGATCAAACTATCCAAATGAATAGAGAAAAATAACATCAAACACAAGTTAGGACATTGGCTCTGTTCAGAATGTTTTTGTCAATGTTAAAATGGGTTGGATTACTGCCTCGTGGGAAATGTAGTTTTACTCAAAGCACACTTTTGACCTTTTATTTTTAGACACAATGACTCTTTATGCTCTCGCAGTCCACACAAAATGATGTGGCGGACCACGTTTGGCCCTCGGCCTTGAGTTTGACACATGTGATCTACACTGTTTCCGTTGCTAACACTTCGTGTAGAGCAAGCTTTAGTGCAAGAATGACGTTCGACCTTCTGTTTGGCTGATTCTCAAGTGTTTCTACCTGTGGGATTGCCTGTTCCCTCTGTCTCTTGCTTCGATCACCCCAGGTGGGTGAGACAGAGGTGTTGTCAATGGTTGGTTTGTCACCCTCCTGACGGCCAGCACCTGAGGCAGACACAACTGTCTGTCATACCTGTGAGGGAGATGCATGATGGGATGGAGTGTGTGATGCTGGTAACACTTGAGGGTTTGACAAAAGAGCTGTACCTGTTAATTATGTGCTTGGAAATAGCATGCTGAATATTTGCTTCTTGTTCTGAATACAAGGCAACCACTTTGCTGCATAAGTTATAAACTGATATAATCGACTATTTCTTTTTAAAAAGGAGTGAACTGATTGAGTTAGGCCACCACCGTAATTTATTGTATTTTTCCTATAGTCAGTCTTGTTAACTGTGAAACCAGCACAAACATGACTTCCTTGGAGGAGCTATTGATGCTACCTGCTATGAGCTGCTTTTAATATGCATTTGTGATTTCAGGAGCATGTCCTGTCAACTCATTCAGGGCTTCCTGTGGTGAATTTTGTGGTGGCAGGCTGCCGAGCCCGAGAAGCAGAAAACCTCTGCCAGCATCAGAAGAATTTATATTTAAATGAACTCTAATGGTTCTTCAGAACAAAAAACCCAATATTTATGTCTGTCTTGAATTCTTCTAGTAACCTTATTTTGCAATGTTACGCCTCTCCAGTTTATGATAGCTATAATGCTTAATCAGTCTTTTATTGTTTAATATGCTTGTTAATATTGGATGTAATAAGTATATTAAACAATTAAACAATAAAAAGCTGATTGATATGCTTACTACAGTATAAAACATTCCAGTTTTACTGTCATAAAGAATCACAACAGTTCCTCAAGTTTCAGAAAAAAACGCAAGCCCATATATGAGTCTGGTTGTCGACTTCTGACCCCTGGTGATGAAGGAAAAACAGAAAAGAGAGGTTCTCCTGTTTTCCTGCCGGACAACGTCTCCTGCTGGGAATCTGTGGTTTAGCGAATGATTTCTGAGCTCAGCCACTGAGTCTTCCTGTTGTAAATCAATCTGATGAACAGGTTTAGTGTGTGACAGGTGTGTCAACTGATCAAACACCCAGGAGGGCCGTCGTCTTCTTCGTCTGCTCTGTAATTTTCACAACCCCACCTTATATAATCACAGACTCTGTCACACTAGAGCTTGAGGAGTCCTCTCTGACATTCTGGTGTGTTTGAGGGTGAGAAACATTCAGCAACTACCACACTGCTGTCGATGGTGAGTCAGAGCCTTCTGAGGTATGAAGAATCTGCGTTCTTTTGCCTGGTCTGTTGACATTCACAGTTCTCCTCAGCCAGGGCGTTAAAATAGAAGTCACATGACCTTGTTAGCGATGCCTGATTGTCAGAGTTCCCGGTTCCTTTCACTGTTGTCATCATCAAAATCATGACGTCAAAGAAATGTCCAACTTTACTAAACTGCTGCTCCAAGTATCCTTTGAACTTCAGTATTTTGCGCACTATAAGGCGCACCTAAAAGCCTTTAATTTTCTCAAAAGCGGACAGTGCGCCTTACAATCCAGTGTGTCTTATATCTGAAAAAAGCTTTAAAATAGGCCATTCATTGAAGTTGTGCCTTATAGTCCTGTGCGCCTTATAGTGCGGAAAATGTAATGTAATGATGTAATGACTGTAATGATGTTCACTAATGAAAACACCCAACAAAGCAGAATTTTTTTAGCTTCAGGTTTTCTCCTTTGAGACGAGCTATAACCTCGATTGATTCAGAATAGAGATGTCAGTGTTTTGAGAGGCGCTTCTGGTGAAGATTTAGGTAATTTCAGACGTTTTTCTCAGGACTTCAAATGCATCGCGTCACATTAAAGAGTGGCGAGGCGTTCACATGATGCGACTCTGTGAAGGTCGTCGTTGAGAATGCTGTGTTTGTACTTCCTCCTGCTGCAGCTGTAACCTTTGACCTCTAATGCACACAGAGCTTTTTTAGTTTGGATTTTTGGACACCACTTAGTAAAAACAAGCTTTTCTCAGCCGCTGTGACTCAACACAGTTTCCACAGCCTGGTCCAAGTTTTCCTGGGCAGCTGAACGTTAGCATGGACCAGACAGACCTCAGTGACCTCTGTAGCTCCGCTCTGGAGCGTAACTCCAGAGTTTCACCGTTGAACCTCCGCTGGTCTCTCCATTGAAATCAGCCCAATGTTGAATGGGTTTAGTCACTGAACTATAAAACATCATTCAAAGGAAACTGAAAAATTGAATTGCCTCCTTCTAATGTATAATAGGACAAGCCCTCAGCCTCTCAGCCAGTTGTCATTTAAGGATTTTCCGGCGTTCCTCCTGGACTTGGGTCTTAGCCGATTGGGCAGCGCATTCTAGAGCCTCGCCTGACTCAGTGGATTCATTAATCATTAACTTTAGACACCTTTTTTTCTTAAATCTGAGAAGCAGTATTTACATCCGTGTAAGTCTCCTTGAATACCCGTAACTGATAAGATCAAATTAAAATTCCCAGACTGCGTGTCTGACAGTCATTTAAAGATTATTTGAGCTGCAGTCAGGAACAGTTTATGACTGGGATTACAGTTTCTGTATGTAAAAATGTAACTGCACTAACACAACTGTCTGCTGTCTAATGATTGAGCAACTGTTGAATATTTAACTTCCCTCTCTCCTCTAAATGTTGTTCTTTCACCACGCTGAGGCAAAAAGGTCAAAGTGGAGCCTCAATGTTTATGTGATCCCTCTGACTGCAGTTTGTTATTTTATATTTATTCTTTTAGCACATGAACCCACGTCATTTAACGTGAGTGGATCTGTTCGAGCCCGTGTGTTTTTATATGAACACATGATCTGTATATTTGTCTCTGCATTTGTTTCACATAACATATGAATGTATTACATATAACATTAAAAGAATGACATTTTAATTCTCTGTATCTCTTTTATTCTAAACTTTAACTTCCTAGTTTGAATTCCGGACATTTTTTTCCCCTTTATTGAGTTTCTTGTGACCAAAGTGAACTTTTAGCCTCCAAGTATGAACTATTCTGAATAACAGAATCATAATGTTGCTCTTCCTTTTAAATGAATCATTATGATAACTGTAACTATTATAACTATCGTAGTTAGTGTTATGTACTTAATACAAGTATAATTTGATTCCAATGTATATTTAAAATTTTTTGTCTTTTTGTAAACTGGGTAATGAAGCAATGTGTTCAGTGTGGCTGGGTTTGGCATTTGTCATAAAAACAGACACTTGTTTCGTAGTTAGTGGAAGTAAAACTGTGAATATCATATCACTTTCATTTGACTAAAAGGAAGGATTCAATCCGCTGCGTGTTTCATCTGAAAAGGTCTTCCTCTGTTGTTCATTGGACGGATAAACCAAAAGAAGCTGGCCAGACAGTTGTAGCAGCAATGGATGTTGAGAGTCTCTCAGAAAGTGTTATATACAGTAGTCATTTATGCTCGCGATTCCTTTTCCCATTGCGGCTACGGATTCACTTAGGTTGCGTGCAGATTCAGTCTGCAGAATCGAAAACAAAGCAATCAAATTATGCAGTCCTGTGAGTGCTGGGGTAATTTTGGACCATTTTTATTGCTGTATGTCAAAAAACCCAAAGGCTAACTGGGTGCATGTGGTCTGGCATCAAAACTGTCTGATCCAAAGGCAGGGCTGACTGTCAGAAGAGAGTGTGTCACCATGTCCTACTTTTATTTTATTTTATTATTTTGATTATCTCATGATTGATACCTAAATGAAAGACGGATATCTGCATTTCGCTGCTGGCTCGAGCCGAGTCATGCCATGTGATTATAATCTGCCTGAGAAGCTGCTGGGTGCTTTAAACCACCAGCAACAGATTGGACCGCTGATCAGGTCCAAGATAGGAGTGCTGTGCTGGCAAACGGATACAGTGACACTCCAACTTCTTCCAGGAAAGATAAAAAAGTCCAACTTGCTGACCTGTCATTAAAAGATCTAGATGTATCACCAGGAGATAAAGGCTGATAACATTCCCAACACCTCAAACCTAGCGGAGGTATTGAGCAGGTGACGGGAAAATTCTTGTTGCATTCTGTGGAGGATCTTCCTAAAAGAGCTACTTCTGGAAAACCTCCAAGGGTTTCTTCAACAGGATTGTTTCCCATCCGATATGTGGTACCAGCTCTGCTCCACTCAACCCGGATTTGGTATCAGGTGCCTTTCTGGAGGTCTTGCTCCTCTTCGTCATGGCGATGAATTGCTGGTGTGATGTCATCATAATCGTGACACCCACCTCTCTTGATCATATCATGATCTGCACCATAAATGGCGGGCGTGGGTTGGCACTGCCAAAAATAGACCGGCGTTCCACCCCATGATGATGCAATGATGATGCTCTGTGACCAATCAGCGGTCAGCAGTGTTTTCATGTTATCTTTCAGCACCTGGTCTGTTTTTGTTTTCTTGTTCTTATTACCTGGCAAAGTGACCAGGAGATGCTAACTCAGTGCAATCAAAGATGCTTGTTTTTGATGTAATCATCATCAGCTTCCTTTCCCGCCGTTGCTTCTCTCGAACCAGCTGAAAGCATCATTACACAGTAACCGCTGTGTTAGCTGGCAGGGTGTGGTGACATTGTGGGTTGTGTGTGTGGCGACTGTTCCTTTTTTAGCTCAGTGGAGAGGACACAGCAAGCATCATAGGAGTATCATATGCTTCAGTGGGTTTGTTCATTCAGTGCTCTCACACAGAACATTGTGCGAGTGTGTGTCATACTCGCACAAACTTCAGTCTGTGTGTTTGTTTTTCTGTTACAGTAAGCAGCGGTAAAAGAAATTTAAGACAGATCCCCACCTGGACTTGGAGCATGATCCAGATTGGACTCTGGAGTGACCTCTAATGGGCATTATGATGATGTCATCCTGTCGTTTTTGTACACATTATCCATGAAGTTAGAAGACATCTTTTAATTATCCCACTATGTAAAGAATCCTTTAAAATGATCAAGATCAAGAGGCAGAGTCTTATCCCATCATTCCTTCAGTCCCACCTCTGCAAATAATTTAGTCTAAAGCCGAACAGCATGTTCGGAGTAATTCTGGTGAACACGACAAAGTCAGAGGTGGTGGACGCCGTCGCCCCCTCCTCATCAGTTGTGTTGGCTTCTACATGAGAACTTCCTGACTCCTGGTGCTTTTTAAAGTAAGAGATTTGAATAGCCTGGGCAGCCGGTTGTAGGTGACATCATATGCCTGATTGAAAAGCAACAACACTGAGAGTTTATGTCTCTGAACCGATGACCTGAACAACAACAGAGTCAGAAACAAATGAGAAGTTTGGTGAGTGTGGTCTGGCAGCTGTGTGTTCAGTTCCTGTTATCTTTAACTGTCATGCGGCTTCCTTCTGCATTTCATGGTGTGTGTGTGTGTGTACATGTGTGTACGTGTGTGTGTATGTGTGTAGCGCTGTGATAACAGCGTGGCTGTCGTGTCGCAAAGCCCTGCTTGTGAGGAAACAGCAGTAGGGAATGTGACAGAAAGGCTTTTATCAAACTTCATGTGCTTTGAGATATTTTAGCTGAATTCCATTTATTTTAATATAATTTTCATAGTTACATAATGTTAATTATGTTACTTAATGTATTCCCTACCAAAGTTGTTTGATTTATGTGAATTTTTTGGTTCTTTTTTTTTTGTTTTAGAAATAATTGAATCATAGAGTGAAAATAAATTAACTTTGTGTACTTTTCCTTGTTTCCTCACCTCCTCTGTCCTCATCTCCTATCCTGCCCTCCTCTCAGAGTACTCAGATTGATCCGGAGGAGTTGTTCACTAAACTGGATCGTATTGGAAAAGGATCTTTTGGAGAGGTGGGTTGTGTTATTATTTGCATTTGAATTCATTGTTGGCACTGTATTTACTCATGTTTTCCCCTTTTCCTCCATCCTCTCTCTGTTCCTCTGTCCTCTCATCCACTACCTCATCTTCCTCATTGTCTTATATTCTGTCTTTTCTGATCTCTTCTTCTTCCTCCTGCAGGTGTTTAAAGGCATTGATAATCGCACCAAGAGCGTCGTTGCCATTAAGACCATCGACCTGGAGGAGGCAGAGGATGAGATCGAGGACATCCAGCAAGAGATCACGGTTCTCAGTCAGTGTGACAGTCCGTACATCACCAAGTACTACGGTTCCTACTTGAAGGTAAAACACAACTGCAGAATCATCGGTTGACACAAAGCAGGAAAAACGCAAATTAATAATGTCCAGTGTCTGATAACAGGCTGAGATTTTTCTGTTTCTGTGTGGATGTTGCCTCTGATCTGAAGAAATTCAAGTTATTTGAGAATGATATCAAAGGTTTATTAGTAAATAAACTCTGTCCCTCTTTCAGGGCAGTAAACTTTGGATCATCATGGAGTATCTCGGTGGAGGTTCGGCGCTCGACTTGGTGAGTATTGGAGTACAATTCATTCTGGGTATCGATCCGCTTCAGTAATATTAATCTCGATTGCTCAAGATTTCACTAGATCCATAATTCCTTTCCTTTATTTGTTCTGAATCACGTTTTATGTTGTCACTCATTGGTTGGTTGTTGGCTTGTTTGTTTGAGCAAAAAACTATTGGGCTAAGCTCAAGATCATGAGGAAATGTGTTCCATTTTTTTAATATTGTAAGATATTTAAATACTGGTTATGCAGCAAATAATGAAATAAATGTCTGTTTAGTGTTTGGCCATAAGGCAAGAGGGCTTTAAATTTAAATGTAATAGAAAGGGAAACATTATTTTTATTGTACCTGTATACACCAGTGAGACATGTAAAACTAAGAATATCCAATATTTGTCACAGTAAATAAAGTAATAAATGATTCTTCACAAATATTTCACAAATCTTTTTGAGGGAAATTGACAGAATTGTGGAGAAAGGATAAAAACAAAGTTGTAAATTAAGGCTAAAATCATTTTTGTCAGATTATGTTGTATTATTTCTGATCCCATGGTATCTTTTAGTTCCCTCAACTCTGTGTTGATTCTTGCCTTGAATTAATGTGAGTGTATTTTGTCACCTCTGGCATGTCATTCATATACTGTATGTATCAATGCATATTGTGTGTTTGTGTGTGCAGCTGCGGGCAGGTCCGTTTGATGAGTCTCAGATTGCCACCATGCTGAAGGAGATCCTGAAGGGCCTCGACTATCTGCACTCTGAGAAGAAGATCCACAGAGACATTAAAGGTGTAGATAGATTATTGCAGGTTGTGGAGCCCGGAGCCTTTGGTCTGCTAGAAATATTGTTCCCATTATAAAATATTTACTTCTAGTAAACTTGTGGATTCCCAAGAAGCCCATTTTAAAATAATCAGACAAAATTGCTACAGCAGAATTGAGTGTCCAGTGTTACACTTTAAAAACACTACACTTCCCACAGTGCATTAGTCATTAGACCCTCTGAATGGCAAAGTCCAATAAGGGCTTCAGACATGTAAAATTAGTGAATTGTTCCTTTAATGGCAGACAGACACTTGTGTGCCCATATTTACCCTCCAGATATCTGAATTTATGCCTTTCAAACCACTGAATGTCGTAGAATACTTGACCATGTCGCCCCCTGGTGGTAGACGTGCGCCGATAATATACCACAAAACAAATGAAATCGTGGGGCATCCAAACCAGAAAACTAATGACGTAATTTCATCACAGCGGCTAACGTCTTGCTGTCGGAGCACGGCCAGGTGAAGCTGGCGGACTTCGGGGTGGCCGGTCAGCTGACGGACACGCAGATCAAGAGGGAAACCTTTGTGGGGACGCCGTTCTGGATGGCTCCAGAGGTCATCCAACAATCCGCCTACGACTCCAAGGTAAGAGTCCTCAAAGTATACTGAGTGTGACCCACCACCACCTGTGTGCTTGTGCACCTGTGATCATCAATAACTAACAACTAGAGTGGACAAATAATACCCTCCGGCAGGAGATTAATAAAGTTGATTTAATTTCCGGTCGCATGTTTAGAAACATGGATTAAAAGTCGCTTGAACCTCTCAACTCTCATCTGATATTTTAGACATTTATAATTTGATCTTTTTTTCTTCTGCCAGACATGTTCTGTTGTTCCTTGCTAAACTCATTTCAGTCACCAAAAGCAAACATCACCCACAGTTCAAATGATCCGGGACAAATCGTGCTACTCGTGTTCTCGTTCTCAGAAGCTTGAGAGCATTTGCATTATTTCCACAGCGATCCTGCTTTTATTTGCATCTAATGGAAACTCTGTGACGCGCTTTAGTTCTCCTCGGCTCTCCCTGTGATGAGCGATCTCTATTCAGAGTTATTATTTTTAATTTGGCGTCCGGCAGCTGCGTCAGAATAACTGCTGACCACAAAGCAAACACCGATGCAGTCATAGATACACCTGCTGCTGTGGAACACAGGCAGCATTTAAAACAGCAGCCTTCTGCCTGATGAAGGTGTGTTTGTAATTAGGGTGTGGCGCAGCGCATGATTGTCTCCTAATCTAGTTAGACTCAGCTTGTGTTTACACTACAGCTTATATGAATAGTGTGTCTGTAACATGTAGGACGTGTCTGTGATTTACCATCTTCCTCTAACGTCACACAGATCAACTATTATTAAATAGTGCGTCGATCCCTCCTGCTGGCCTGTTGGCCTATTTTTTGTCACATCACAGCACTAATCTGCTGACATTTTTTATTGTATGTATGTTACATTTTGAAAAAAAAAATAAAAAAATAATGAATCAGCAGATATTCAAATCATGCTTTTGTTTGACAGTCAGCATTTTCAGTCATGATTCCTTTTGTCAGAGGTTGAATTTTGTAGTAATTCCAATGGAAATGATTTAAGATGTGAGCATGACACATTTTCATTTTAGCGTGTTTAGGTTTTTTTCTTTGTTTTTCTACAAAATAGAAGGAGGATAAAGTCTCACAGTGTGAAGGCAGGACTATGGTTACATGAGGAGACGTAACCTGAGCCGAGAACAGGCTTACTAAAAGACGACCATTGTGTGTGTGTCTGTGTGTGTTTGTGTGTTTTATGCTATAAAGCTGCTATAATCAATAACAATTAGCAATAGTTTTATTCTTTTTTTTATCTACTCTTTTTACAATAATCTTCACATATGTATGCTTTGCTGCTTGTTAAACCTTTATATAATGATTTTAAATGTCATTTGCATTTGTACAAGTATTCATTCATTCACTCCAGGTGTACAAAACTGTGGTGAGAGCAGCGATGTTGTTTGGTCTAGAGACGGTGTCACTGAGGAAAAGACAGGAGACAGAGCTGGAGGTAGCAGAGATGAAGATGCTGAGGTTCTCTCTGGGAGTGACCAGGAAGGATAGGATCAGGAATGAGTACATCAGAGGGACAGCACATGTTAGAGGTTTTGGAGATAAAGTCAGAGAGGCCAGACTGAGATGGTTTGGACATGTCCAGAGGAGAGATAGTGAATATATTGGTAGAAGGATGCTGAGTTTTGAACTGCCAGGCAGGAGGCCTAGAGGAAGACCAAAGAGGAGGTTTATGGATGTAGTGAAAGAGGACATGAAGGTAGTTGGTGTGAGAGAAGAGGATGCAGAAGACAGGGCTAGATGGAGTCAACTGATTCGCTGTGGAGACCCCTGAAGGGAAAAGCCGAAGGGAAAAGAAGAAAGAAGATGATTCACTCCATCCTCAGCTGCTATGTTAGTGTTCTAAAAAGAAACTAAAAGCAGTGGTCTTTAAAGGGTTAGAGTCCAGTCTCAGCAACAACGAGATGAGTTTGAACCAATCAAACATAAAATGACTCCTTATGTCTTCTGGTTAGCATGCAGCTCAGGATCTGCTTTGTTGTTGTCGTCTATTCTGGTGATGCGTAAACAAACCAGCATCACACAGATATATCCTTTACACAAAAAAGAGTCTAAAAAAACGTCTTGAGGTTCGTGTGGATTCAGTGTTTTTGGAGGCTTGGATTTCATCCTACAAGCTGCATGAATTCATGTTATATGTATAGTATGTTCTTTTCAAACAGACGTTGTCACAACCCTGCAGCGCTGTTTGTCTGCAACGCTCTGGAAAATTTTGTGCACTAAAAAGCTTTAGTTTCCGTCAGCGTGCGGTTGAAGTGATAACGACTGAATTTGTGTTTCTGACATGAAACATAAAGACTCAGTGCAGTTGTTGTGCATGAGTGACATGTGTTGTGTGATGCCTGTATGCTGCGGGATGCTCTGTGCTGCCATATGTCAAACAGTGGCCGACGATCTTGTAACGTGACCCGGGGCAGCTCTGTGACTACTCTCACGTCTGCTCGCCACATGCTCGTCGGAGCAAGTTGAAGCGATGTGACATTCAACCTGTGTGTAACTTCCGAGCGCTTGTTGCCATCAGGTTGTGTGCTTGTGGTTGACATATGGTTGGTGGCTCCCACCACCATCTTGCAAACATGAAGTCACAACTCAGACCTCTTGACTGTGTGTGTGTTTTGGCAATTCATGCAGTCTATTTACCAAAAGTAAACCGACAACTTTTACATCTAATTGTTTATCCTGTGGAAATGTCAAACTTTCACTGGTTTTAACCTCCAACATTAGAGGGTTTTCTCATTTTCTCTGTTTTAGAATTGCGAATTTACCAGAACAGAGGAAGCTTCTTGGATGAGAGGCTTGGATTAAGTCCAGTGGATTGATTTTGACATCTTTAGACAGTTCACAAATCCTTCTTCATGCAAAGTGTTTGCAGTAATGGGTTTTTCCTCAACTTCTTTGTGCCTCCAGGCTGATATCTGGTCGTTGGGCATCACAGCCATCGAGCTCGCCAAAGGTGAACCTCCAAACTCAGACATGCATCCAATGCGAGTGCTGTTCCACATTCCCAAGTCTCCTCCACCGACGTTAGTGGGCGACTTCTCCAAGAGCTTCAAAGAGTTCACTGAAGCCTGCTTGAACAAGGACCCCACCTTCGTAAGACAAAACTCTGTCCTATCTGGCTCCTCTTTAAGTCGCTGAAAGCCCATCAGTGTTCATCTACTTTATTTCATAAATATCATCTTCTTTTTACGTAGAGAGATTACTCTGATTAACAATGACATCATCTTTGAAGAACAGCTCAGAAAGTAGCGTTTTGGAGTGTATGTGTTTTTTTTTTAAATTAATTTTAATTTTATGCTTGAATATATTCATTTTGTCTTACTTTTACTTATGCTTGACTATCAGGAGAAAATATGTGTGTACGTGTGATTGTTTTAAAGTTATCGCTAATGTTAGCCTGCCTGTTAAATCAGAATTAACAGCAGGTTCCTTTTTTCACGTTCAGTTCTGATTTTCTGGTGGCATTGTGCTGCCCCCTGGCGGGCTAGTATTTTCTCTCCTCCATCCTTTTTTATGTTCTCATTGTTCTCCATTTATGAGCAGCACAAACATAAAAATACAATTTTTATACTTAGCAGAAACATCATCTGACTTTCTATAGCATATTTTTGTCTTTATAACCTTTGTAAACACTCGGTGTGACACATTTCCTCCTCATTCCCACAGCGTCCCACAGCAAAGGAGCTCCTCAAACACAAATTTATCGTCAAACACTGTAAGAAGACGTCCTACCTCAGTGAGTTGATTGACCGGTACAGGAGGTGGAAAGCAGAAGGGCACAGCGACAGCAGCTCCGAAGACTCAGACAGGTAATCCCATTACTTAAAACCTTGATTTGTTTCACCAGATCTATTTCTTATCCGGTCCTTAAGATGAATGGTGGGTAACATGAGTGTTTTTCTTTCTCTGTGCCAAAAGCGAGTCCAATAACAAAGAGAACAGCGAGTCACCAGAGTGGTCCTTCACCACGGTCCGCAAGAAGAAGACGGAGAGCAGGAAGGTCCTCAATGGAACGGTTTGTACTATGTGAATACAGAAACACATTTATGCTGTTTGTTTGTGTGCAATAACAAACAGCTTGTCAGCGTACATTGATTTGAGCCAGAAATGTGGCATCTGAACATTAACGGTTTTAATTTGCCTACAAATTGTAATAAATCAGTGTTTTATAGGTTTGTAGACAATCTGTTAGAACAGCAACACGTATAGTAAGAATGCCTTCATAATATAAAGCTTCAGAAAGCAACGAAATGAGGCTCAAAAGCTCTGAGTGATCTTCTTGTTAAGATCTAAGTTGTTACCACATTAATAAAGCTCATGATTACAAGGGAAGGATGGCTTCGTTACCATGGAAATGGGAGCAACAAAACAATCTGAATCTACTAACGACTCATTATAAGAGCAAAACTTGTCTAGTATTTGTTGTCTGCATAAGGAGTAAATGGAGTTCATCCTGCTCCTCCTTCTCCTCCTTCTCCTCATGTTTTTTTACACAGAGCCAGGATCAGCTGAGTAAATCTACCAGTCTTACTACAGTCATCTCTCCCGTCTTCACTGAAGTTAGTATAAATACACAGCAGTCACAAATAAAAATCAACAAACAAAGAAATACTAGTGTGATTCTGTTTCCGTGTTGCTGTTGTTTTACACCTGACAGAACAACTTGTTTTGCAGTTGAAGCAGCAGCACAAGGAACACTCAGAGCAGCGATTGGCTATAGACGAGCTGGAACGTAACATCCGATTGGCTGAAGACGTCTGTCCAGGCATCACTGATAGGATGGTCACACACATACTTGCCAGGTACCAGATGTATGTCAGTGATTTTAGGACTATTTGCTGTTTTTCTTTGAGGGTTTCATCAAATCATTTTTTAGTTGTTCATCTTCTTTCTTTTTTTTTTAATTTCCGTCTCTTTTTCTCAGATTTTCGACCAAATGAAGGAGCGATGTTTTAAAAAAAAGAAGTACATTTTGTGAAAAGAGACTGTGTCTCCATACCACAGTGCAACTGGAGGATCGGAAATGGAGATTTGCTGTGCGATGTCTCCTCGCTGTACACAACACACACACACACACACGCACGCACACACAAATTATGTAACATACACACTCATATATATCATTTGCTGCTGATGGTTGAAGGCTTATTTTCTCCCCACTCTAGACAGCTTCATTATTTTGTTGAAGCTTTGAAAATACAATCTTTTATGATTGGGGATTTTCATTTCTTGTTCTTAAGGCCAAGGTTAAGTTTGGAATAATAATAATAAATAATAATAATAATAATAAGCAGCGCGTTGAGACCCGAGTCTCTAAATCTGCACTGTGTAACTTACCATAATGTGCCTTAATCAGATGCTATCAGCCATTTCTCAGAAGTAGACGTCGCTTTTATGCAGAGATACACAGAATACTACATTGTTTTCCATTGGCGGTAGTATGTTTTGTGTCTTGACCTGCCCTGACGTTGTAGATGTATATGTTTGTTCAGTAGCACTTGAGACAGATTATATGCCAATGTTACTTATATTTGTTGTAGTCTTCAGTAATAGTTGGTGTTACAGTTCCCTGATCAGATCCACACAAAAAGGTTCAATTTCCAAGGAAATATTTTGTGGTTTTAAATCTTCAGTTTGACTGGTAGATTAATTTTACTTCAGTAAAAACCTACCCTAGACTCCAACAGTAGAGGAACCCTGAAATAGTTTTTAGTTATTTTCCTTAATGAGAATCTGGGTCTCTGTTTGAGTAACATGCTGAGCTTCCAGGCTCTAGCTCAGCTAGAGAGCTAGAAGGTTGTTGTAGGCTAAGTAGTTAGCATGTTTAAACTGATTCCAAACTAACTAGATAAACTCTTGAATAGGCTTATGTCTCCAGGATTAGCACCTAAATGTTGAGAGTTGCTAACATTTTGACTGCTAACACTTGGCATGTAAGGACAATGTTCGAAGTAGCTAACAACAAGCAGTAGCACAGGTCCGTCTCAAGAGCATAAAGAGAGCTGTAATCAAAGATATTACTGATAGTTTGTACCAAAGACACTATAAAACTTGTATATTTTTGCCTTTTTATATATCATAATGGGTACAGCAATGCTTGGGGAGGGGGGGGGTGTAAAATGAAAGATGTAAGATTTTACATAAATGTACTCTTTTTGTAGTGGGAGCTGGAGTTTTATGAATAAATATTTAAATTTGATTGAGAATTACCTTTCAGTTGTCTGTTTTTCAAGTAAATATCCAGCAACAATGTAAAAACGCTTTTGTTTCTTGTATTATGATGACTTTTTTTTTCGTATAATCCTTTATTCACATTACTGCTGTGAAGAATTCACAAGACCATTCATATAAAATTACATTTAAATTCACAGTGACATCACCTACAGAGTTATTCAAAACGTTTTCCAAACCCACATTAGCATCACAACAACAGAACACTCTTAGACTTTGTGCTTGAATTTGACTTTGACCCTTATTGATTTACTCGGTGATCTCAGGTAGGGTCTGATAAATAACATTTTTTCAAGCTTTGGATCTAAATTCTGAAACATAATTTTAAATATTTAAGCATCAACAGCTGCGTACCAACGACAGACTAGAAACTGGCTATAAAGGCGGATGCTATTTGCATTGATTATTCTCACTACGATCTATTTTGTACCCATAATCAGTCTGTTAACATGAGGTTTTTGTGATAAGAAGGCATAAAAAAATACACTTCATTTACCAACTGAAGCTCAGTGTGATGTGAGTGAGATGCTGTTCTGTAAATCATCTCTTTGATTGTCAAACCATTTCACAAGCATCTGTACCATTTTGATTGCTTAAAGATCTAAAGTAAAAATGCTGGTAAGGGCTAAAAAGCTTCAATATTCAAACCACAAACTGCATAATACAAAAAGTTCAAGAATCAAGAAAATTGCTGTAGTGGTTAAGAGAATTTGACTCTAGATACCATCTTTTAGAAATTTAGATGTACATATTTTTGTTATGGACCTTCTCTGAACTGACTTGTCCTCTTTAAACTCCTGGACAATGGTGTGTATCATCAGCTAGCAAGGAAAACGAGGATTTGGAGGTAAACTAGCTGTAAATTTTGTACAGTGTTGGCATGGCACTTTTCATGCATTCAGAAAAAAAGGCAGAGTTTGAGGAATCAGCTCGTGGCTTTGTACCAGCCTGACAAAGGCCAACCCATATTTTTCACTCAAAATTAATCGAGCGTCTGATGACCGGTCAGGAGAAGCTGATTGGCCAATGATTCTTCACTCCTCCCATACACGGAAGGCGAAGAAGAAATTAATGTTTCCATGAATAACATTACTTTTTTTGATCTAAAGCGTGACCTCTGTAACCTTTGAGGCGCCTGTCGCCTCGTTTCCCTCTTCTGTTTCTTTTTTCACATCTTCACTTTTCAACTCGTTTTTTGCTTTCTCCTTCGCTGCCCCCCCATCCTCTTCCTCCTCTTCTTCTTCCTCATCCAGCTGGAGGCTCCCGGAAGAAAACCTCATTCTGGCTAGTCCGGCAGGCCTCCCCACTTTCCCCAGAGGCGGGGGCGGAGGCGGGCAGTAATACGGATAGAAAACCTCTGGATCTGAATCGCTGTAGCTTCCTCTGGTGCTTCCCATCATGCATAGCGAGGCCGGGCGATCAGGCAGAGGGGAGGAGTTAAGTGGGAGGTAGGTTGGTCTGGATGGGCGTGTCAGGTGAGGATAGTAACCAAGAGGCCTGAACTCTGATGCCGGGTTGAAGGCGGGGTTATGACTCCTTGAGAGGTGAAACTTGACGTCTGGTTGGCTGGCCACACGGCGAGGCAGCCCAGGGAGGAAGTTCGAGTCGTCACTGTAATGTCCCGCCTCTGTATGTCCAGCACCCCAAAGCCTTCCTCCATTGCTTGCTGGATGGTAAACTCTGGCCAATCCCAGCCCACCTGAGGCGGAGGGGCGGAGGTTCCTCCTCACCGGCGACAGGGATGACGAATCGTGACTGATAGGATAGAAAGACGGCCGTAAGAGGCTGTCCATCATCATATAATCCTGCCTTCTTGGCTGCGGGAAACGTTCCAGCGAGGAAACAGCGACGTAGTCTGTGAAGTAGGGGTGTCGGCTGAGAGGCGACGAGCCAGCTAATGGGAACGTTGGGAGGACTGGGTGATACTGGTAGGCAGGATTGTTTGGGTAGAGAAGAACCAGCTGCTGAGCAGCATCCGGGTGTGGTTGAGCGTTGGGTCGACGCCTCGAACGGTTGCCATAGACACCAGCTAACCTTTGGGCTTGGCGCTGCGACCCGATCCGTCCCCCCCTAGTGTCGTCTATCACAGACGTGGAGGCGGATCTCATTTTAGGCGAGGGAGTTAATCGGTGTAGAGATGGAGAAAGGGGCGTGACTTGGCAGAGAGGGCGTGTCCTTTTAGTGACGTCTATAGACGAATGGCTGCGAATCGCCTCTTCACCGATTTCAATGTCATCCTCACATGGATGATGCGGATCCAACTCGTCCTGACTGTGGACCGCCAAGGCATGCCTGGACTGAGGGAACGGGTGAGAGTGTTCGTACATCTGAGGAGGAAAGAGCCACGTACCATAGAATCAGCTTTTATCACTCCAAGTAGCAAATATTTAGAATTTGTGCTTGGAAACAGGATAAACGATCAAGTAATAATATCATATTTCCATGTATTGATTTAAAATTTAAATTTTTTCTTCTCTACATGGTTTTGAGCTCAGAACTGGGATTTTCGTTACTTGTTTGGAGACGTCCGTGAGGAGATCTGGAGAAGAGCGACACTGTCTGGAATCGTGGTCTGACGGAGTGTAGGTCCTGGGCGAAGAGCAATACAATAATTAGATACTCTATGGGAAATAAAATAAGATTTTATCTTTCACGTTGCTCTGGTAACTTTATTTTGCAGTTGTATGAAATGATTTCAATGTGTGTCTTGCATATATTCATATGTCTGTACACACAGTTCGGTCTTTTGTCTATCTTAAAAAGTAATTTATTATTCATGCTGTTACATGCAGTTCAGCAACAGAAGTTCTTACCGATGCAGCTGTTTCATAATGTCATAATATTATAATAATTCATAATATTATTTAAGAATCAGTGATCTTTATTATCTTTAGTGTCCTTTAATATTATGAATAATCTGCAGTTGACAGATTATTTTGTAGTCATCAGGAGTTATTTGTTTCTTCAAATTTGACCCCTGACCCACATAAAACAGCGATAAACAACAATGAGTACTTTTAGCATGAATATTTAAAGAATTCAATAAATTCCAAGAAATAGTGTGTGCCTAACTGAATGCCATAGACTAGAGATAAAAATAATAATAATAATGACAATGTTGTTATTGTTGATCTTGTATGAGAGCTAGCATACTGTAGGAGCTTGATGTCTCCACAGCAGTGAGAACATATCAAGCATTCTTAAACCCTATGTGTTTTTTTTTTTTTTTTTTGTATTTGCAGGTAAACAGAAGCATCAGAATGTGTGCAGCTTATAAATGTAAAATGTGTGTGATGCAAACTTTGTCACCTGTCAAAGTGTGAAGACTTTTTCTCGCCTGATCCCATACATTCCAAAAGCTGCTTCTGTGTTCTCCCACTGCCATTTAAAATAACACATCACATATTAATCATCATTCATTTCCTCTTAGGAACTCATCAACTAAGAGTTATAGGACTGAATAAAAGTCCTAATGTCAAGTGGAACGTTTTTTTAGTTTGACTATGTGTCAGAGTAAAACTGAAGTTTGTCAGAGAAACAGAAGTATGTGTTTCACCTGTATCTGAAGCTGGAGCCCTTACTGAACAGCAGGGCTTTGTGCATCATCTTCGGCTCTTCTGCCAGTCTGAAGAACGCGTGATACTCCACGCAGGTTTTCCAGAAGGACTTGCACACATCTCGACTGGCCATGGAGAACTCTAGCGTGTCTTTGCCCGAAGGCTGGATGGGTGGGACACGACATATACGGTATTTAAATACTGAATAAACACATCTTTGGAGTTTGAAACGGTTCTTACCCCAATTTTGTCATGCAGTTTGATCAGGAAATGTTTGCGCTTGAAACTCAACTTGCGAATCTTTGCCCAGCTGAACGTGTTGATTTTGGTATTTCCCTTCAGAGAGGAAAAAGATTCACTTGCGTGTCCTTCCTTGTACAAAAACAAAACATACTGACATGCATTTCATCAGTATTGAATCTTTGTGTGGAAAACCTGATGTGTTGACGGAGCTAGCTGTAAAGTTATTCCAGGAGTCATTAAGGTGTTACGATTTAAATCATATAACTTTAAATCAAGATGAAGCAAGACAAAGGAAGAAAAAGTCCCAACAATTTTCAATAGTATGTTTTGACTGTGGCTTTAAATGTCCAAGTCTCATAGCTTTCCAGAGAAGAAACTTCTGAAAGTGTCTCAGAAATTTGGTGCATGTGAATTGATTAAAACCTGGATAAGCAAACACAGATCTGTGGGGTGACACCCTCATATCAGGGCCTATGTTCTCAACCTTGATTCATTTCCCACACAGATGCAGAGAGTGTGTTTACTTCTCGGTTCCAGGACATGTTTAGATAAAGTCCCATCTGTAAGGTCAAGATTTAGGGAGGTCAAACTGTCATTTAGGGTGTATCGTTGTGATTCAGTGCAAGTTGAGAGATGACAACGCATGTGTGTTTTGACAGGTGTACATTAGTGATGATCTGCAAATGTTCGCATCCCTAAAGCCCAACAGGAGCAAAGTGATCTATTATCCAGAGAGTTTAAATGTGCTCAACAAATTAAATTACATGACTGACTAAAACTGTGGCATCTCAAGAGCTGAATGCTATCGTGGCTAAAGACGCTCCTTGTTGGGTAGAAACATCCCCCAGTTGGTTGCCACCGTGGGGGAAGGTTAATCCTTGTATGTTCAAAGGTCCTTCAAACCTGAAAGACCAGAACTCCAGAGTGTGTGACTGCCAGGTTGATCCTCATTCCCTCCCCATCGTGGGCAGGGTGAGGCCTGATACCGTACATGTCCAGCTTTCTTGCCACCTCCAGCAGCTGAATGTCGGCATGTGCGGGGGACACACCTCTGCAGAGACAAGAGGCCTGAATGAAAAGCTGATGGACCAGCACATTTTTAACAGTTATAATGTGTCCAGTTTGGTGGTTTCATTTGGGTGTAAAAGTCCTGACACCGGAAAAGAGCTGATATTAATGTCTACCTGTGTTTTTTGTGGAACTTGATGATCTTGTGGTCTAGATACTCCTGGTTGGGGACATACTGCTTCATCTCTAAATGCTGACAGTCCAGCTCCTCATCGTAGTCCCCTAACTCTGCTGCAAAAAACAGATATGGAAATAGTGTTCCATAAATCAGTTGACATCGGACAAGTCAGTTTGTCGCAAGGTCAAATGAAAGACAAACAACCAATCACGTTCATCTATCTATCTATCTATCTATCTATCTATCTATCTATCTATCTATCTATCTATCTATCTATCTATCTATCTATCTATCTATCTATCTATCTATCTATCTATCTATCTATCCATCCATCCATCCATCCATCCATCCATCCATCCATCCATCCATCCATCCATCCATCCATCCATCCATCCATCCATCCATCCATCCATCCATCCATCCATCCATCCATCCATCCATCCATCCATCCATCCATCCATCCATCGATCGTACTTACACTGTAGTATATGAGAAACCAGCAGGGCGGCGCTGTTGTCATGACAGGTCAGACTGCCATTAGACAAGTCCTGTTTAATCTGTAAGGCAAAAAGATACCTACACACACAGACACACACACATAAACATAACGTGTGTAATATTTCTTGTGTCAAAGGATGATAAACCCAGAATGTATGAGAGAACCACGGACCCAGAAGGATCTGACAAAGATCAGAATGTTACCTGGTGAGACTTCTCTTAAGCTGTCCAGGATCAGGTGGAAAAAACTTCACTATAAATCTGAAGAAAAGATCGTTGGTGTCTGACAGATGGGAAAATATTATGAGATCATAGGAATAAAAGGAGAAAAAGAAAGTTTCTGGAGCTCCAAGTCCATCCAGTGTTTACAGGTTTATACTTCATTTACCACTTCATTTCAAAGCATTATTATGACATTAATTTGCAGCAGTAAATTCACATGATACCACTAATATGAAGTGTTTTTTTTACACCCATCTTTACCAGGTGTAATACAAGCATAAATAAATTACGACAAGTTTTAATCAAATTTTATTTTGAAATAAGCCTTTAGAATGCTCTTTACTTACAATTCAATGCTTCTTGGACATGAATAACTATTGTAATGCCGTATTTGTCACAGAATACATTAAGACGACACATTGACTTCACTTGACAACATATTTATAAAATATTTCTTGTTGTTAAAGATGAAAAAAAAACTTTCTTTGACTTACATTTAATCTGTTTGGCGAGCGGCTTCAGCAACTCCAACCACACCTGGAACAGAAACACATTGAAAGAGGCAGAAATAAAGCAGTGTGTGTTTGTGTGCGTGTGTGTGTGTGTGTGTGTGTGTGTGTGTGTGTGTGTGTGTGTGTGTGCGTGTGTGTGTGTGCGTGTGTGTGTGTGCGTGTGTGTGCGTCTTACGTAGTTGCCATTATGGTGTCTAAATTCCAGTCCAAAGTACTCCTTCTCCAGCAGCTTCAGATGACCACACACTTTGTTGAAGAAGTCACCACCTAAAACCTTTTGCTGGGACAGAATTAAAAGAAGAATAATTGGATTTTTAATTGAGACCCTTTGAAAAAGTCCAAGAAAACTCCAGGGACCTCAGACTATGGTGGTGTAAGGAATTACTGTTAATCCAGAATAAGTTTGCATAATGACAGTTTGTGTAATTCATTGGAGCTCCATTGCTTTCAAAGATAGAGATTCTCTATTACCCAGACAGATGAGAAGCTGCACAGATGCTACTAACAGGCTTACACTTCCTGTCTCCTAAAAAGCCTGTTTAACCCATTTCTGTCTTTTTGTGACACTAATTTGATGTTTGTTAACTTCGTACACTTTTTACAGCTCTCCTGATTGAGTGTTAACTGGTGCGTCTCAGCAGGCTTAATAAAGTTGGCAAATATTACACCTCTTTATCGACATTGTTAATTTTGTCACTTTAATTTTACCACGATGTTAGCATGTAGAACCACCAGCATGAGTGCAGAGATGCCAAGTTTCAACATATTCAAGCATTTAAATGAATATTTCAGATTTGGTTGCAAACATTTTGTGACCAAAAACATGCAGAGAGAGACAATATGTTCACCGATCACTTATTATAAAATATTTGGAAGTTTGTACCTTAGGTGGAAGAATGAAAACAAGGAACAGTTTTGTTCCATTGATTTTACAAGAGTTTACATCCCAAACTTATTCATTCCCCTCTATTCCTTTCTTTAATCTCCCTCCATGTCTCTCTCTCTTTTCTTCTCCACCTTTTCTTGCTCATCTCTGTAATTACCAAGATATTTGTGCTTCTCTTCCTCACTGCAGTGAAGGTTTTTTTTTTTTTAGGGTTTGCTGGTTGCTAGGTGGTGTTTAGCACCCCAACAGGGGTTATTGAACATCCCTCTTTGACTTGTCATTATGAGGAGAGAGAGAGAGTAAGAGAGAGAGAGAAAGAGGGAGGAAGAGGAGGAAAAGAGCAGCTGTAACCAATTATAGAGAGAACACAGGCCTAACTGGTCATTAGTAGAAACAAATGGCCACCCCCAGAACAATAGAGCAGTTAGCTTCAACGGAGCGGAATGCAGTGAAATTGAGTGTAATGCAAGTTTACTGTCCAATCTGCTCGCAGGAAATTCACAAATTGAAATACAAGAGTGATATTAAACCATGCATTCCAGTAAAGCAATTGTAAAAACATGTTTTAAACATGTTTATGTCTGATGTATCCTAATAGTTGGTAGCCATCCTCATCCCATGATACTTTCCTGTTGAAAGTTTTCAGTAAATTTCTGTGAATAATGGCATTTTTGTACTGTAATCACATATTTTTCTCCCAGATTTGCTCACATCCACACAACCTTTTTCTTTCTCTCCTTCATTCTTCCTTCCTTCATCTCTCCTCCTCCTCCTCCTTCTCCTCCTGATGTCCCAGACAGAGAAAGATGCTTTACCCTCTACTAATAGGTTTGTGCCTCGCAGGAGACGTCACCATGTTGAAATCCTTCTCTCCGGTTTGGTGGAGCTGGCAGATCACGTGACCGTTCACCACACAGATGTGTGACAGACAGCTGCTGGTAAATGTTTGTAAGAATAGTTTCCTTGGGATTTCTTTTTTTAAAATTCTTTACATTTAAAGACATGCAATGATCTTTGTTTTCCTCTTAGTTTGACTCCTCTCCTATTGATAGGAAGACTAACGCAAATACATGAATACCTGGCCCGCTATCGATCCAAAATCATATTGATAAAGAAAGTTATAATGATATTTTTTAAAATGACATTGCATATTACTTTAATTTAAGCTTGTGTTTTGTTTTTAAGTAATTATAGGGTTGGTATTTGTGAGTCAATTAAAGCTCCTCATCCTTGGATTTCTCTCAGCCAGGATATTTCTGTTTGTGTCAATTTGCGTCAACTGAACAAAAAAAAAGAGAGAAATTAAGTTCAGGACCAATTAAAAAATTCCCAACTGATATTACATTTTTATATTCTTTCTATTAGTCCACTTAAACTTACCTCCACCTCGAACGTGCGCTCGCTGTCGTCCAGGAAGATGACGCGCAGCCGGAGCTTCGTCTCCTTGGAGACCCGGGCTTTGGGCGCAAGGCTCCCGAGTCTCCGCCGCGGACGGTCCTCCATTTGTGCGCGTCTCAGGAGGAAAAGTAGTCACCCATAACATCCACCATCCTGAAAGGAAGTACCGGAGTCTTGTTTTACGCGCTCATCATCATCGTCATCACCACCACCACCATCATCATCATCATCATCCTCATCCTCATCATCCTCCTGTGCGCTCCTCTGAGCTTTAACCCCGGCTGCCGCGGGAGCGCACGGATGGCGACGCGCTGACGTTTCCTTTCTCCCGACAGACTGACCACGCATATAACGTATAAAAATAATCCATGTATAAAATATAATAATATAAGAATATTACATAAAACTTGTAAATAAAATTAAATACTTAAAGTTGTCATCGTTCTGTAAGTACCTTTACATTATTTAGTCATTACAGCTGCATTAACGTGTCTGAAGACTTCAATGTGTCTTCAATGAATCTGTTTTCACTCACAGAAGTTGTCTTCAGAGTCTAAATGAAGAGAAAAGTGAAATAAAACAATCACCACAGTTTCAGCTACAATCTGATCTCAGGTCAGTCTGGATCATTATCACTTTTTATTATCTCACATATCTGAATTTCTGTGAGTCCTATAAATTTTAATATGTTGGATTACCTGATTCAGAATAATCATCTCTTTTAGATATTACAATTTAATTGTGTAATTATTGTCCAATTATTGTAAATTCTATCTGTAGAATAGAAAATTTCATAATTGTCCAACAATGTTAAAGCACAAAGATGATTCTATACACTGTGCTTATGTGGCTGTCACATGTGCGTGTGTGTGTGTGTGTGTGTGTGTGTGTGTATGTGTGTCTGTGTCTTCCATGGGATAATATGAATTTCACGGTGGCTGGACGCTTTTTGAGAAGTGACCTGTCCTAAAGTAGGCTAGTAGAGCAAAGCCTCCGTACGCCTCCAGCATGGACCGAGCACTTAGTGTGTGTGTGTGTGTGTGTGTGTGTGTGTGTGTGCAGTGTGTGTAAAATGTTGGTCAAGGCTTCATTTTGTTTTTCCCTTGTCTCTGGCACACGCCCACTCCCACACACACTACAGAGATCAGGACAAACGTGATCACTGACTTGGTCCACACATCTAAATATTAAAGCTTTGTCTGTTCTCCACAAAGTATCCCCTACAAAAGCCTGCATGTTCCAGAATGGGTATAACTGGACCTTTTGTGCTGTCATCTCAGTCTGTTTTCTTGCATTTTCCACTTTTTGAGACTGTCTGGAAAAAAAATTCCTAAAATAAATCAAAATCTTATACATATACAAATCTTATATATCTTCAAAACCGCATACTCTATTCATTGAATCCTGTCTTGACACCTGCTGCCGGCACCAGTTCTCTGTCCTGCCCGTCTTGCCCATCCGCATTGGATTCCATTGAGCTGGTCACGTCTGCAGGGCCTGCAGCGTGGCCCCCTCCTGCTGTCATGCTATCCTGGCTGCTTTTGCTAACTGCTACACTTCCTTCGTTACAATAGATCTCGAAGCACTACCTTCTTCTGACCACCAAAATTGAATTTACTGCTGTTTTATTTACTGAAGCCCCACCTCTCTACAGTTTTATTTTATAATAATCCATGTGTTTAGGTTTTATCTAAGGAACATTTCCAAGATTTTCCTTGAAAATTCCTTTATTCAGATAAACTCTAAATATTATTGCTCCTTTCCATCCTTCTAGTAAATTCCATGGAAATCTGCACATTAATTTAAACAAATCAGAAAACAGCCTGAACCCTAACCCTCACCCTTACATTTGTTGAGGAAAATTTATTTTGACTAAGTAAGAAAACAATCACTAATACTAAAGCGAGTATTTTGCTCACACACATTCAAGCATTAGACTTGACAAATCTTCTTTTTCATTGTGTGTTTTATTGGATTAAACATTTGGTCATTGTTTGGTCATCTACAACATATAAGTATTATAATCCCAATCTGGTAGATTATTCTATATTTGACTCACTGTTGAGTCACTGTAACAGAGGGATAGATACTAATTACTGAAACGTGACATAATGCAGATTTATATTTATTTAATGGGTTATTGTAGAGGAAAATTAAGGGAATTAAATATAATCTGGATGAGAAATAAGATTTGAATCTTTTGAATCTTGAATCTTTGTTAAAGAAGAGAAGCTTTTTAAATGATCTGCACTGATCCAGATACAAACGATCACCTCTGATCTGTATGTTGCACATCTTTATTCACACATTCTGCTAATACCTAAGGAAATATGACCTTATCGTCTGTGTGGAAACAAAGATACAAATGTAAATTAGGGTGAATTAAAAATGTGGATTTGAGTATATTGATAGTAAGGATCATAAATACAAAGTAGAGGAAATATATAGTTAAGTACAGTACGAGCAATAAGTAGAAGTATAGTCCCATGACACACTGCCTGAAAACCCAACATAAATACATGTTAGATTTCATTTTTTCTGCTCCTCCAGACCCATTCAAGGACAAGTTTTATGCATTGGATTGTTGTTCAAAATTATAACTCTACTTCCAAATGTCACTGATATTTTGTATGAGGTCTGAATGAACAGTCTGTAGATCAGCCACACCACTAGATGGCGATAAAAACCTGAATATGATCCTCAGCCTCACACAATCACACACTTGTCCATAAACATGTGATACTGTAATACGAACCTGCCTCTCTTCGACTGCACTTGCCATCTGTCACACACAAGCACACACTTTTCATTTTTCCATCCCTCGTCTCCAGTCGCCTCCTCCTCCCCTTTCCTCACCCGTCTCACTTTCTCTCTCTCTCTCTCTCTCTCTCTCCCACACACACACACACACACACACACACACACACACACACACACACACACACACACACACACACACACACACCTAACCTGCCTGACACAGTAGCATCTGGCGTCTTCATGCTGCCGCCTCCCTCCTGAGATGCACACACCCTGACAGCTTTCTCTCCCATATAATTCTTCCACTGCAGCAGTGTGTTGTCCTGCAGTCGGGTGACGCACCTGCATCAAGCTGGTCCAGTAATAAAAATCTGATGGCGTCGTGTACCTTAATAAAAGTCTATTCAGCCTCACCAAACTGGCCTGGTTTTAATTCCTGAATAAAGTTAACAGACTGGTCTAAATTTACTGAAACTGGGAGCATTTTGTACAGGATTAAGAAAGTTTTCAGCTCAATCATGAACCAACGTGTAAAATTTGGAGGGAAACTAGGGAAATAAGGATGGGGCCTGTACCAGACCAGAACCCATCACATCTTTGGTACATTATTGTGATTTCTTAGAAAATAATCTATATGTAATAACATTAAGATTATATAGATAGTCAATCAATGACTGCTTCATGTGGACCCAGGTAATTAAAACGTGTATTTCTTAGATGTGATCATTTAGCTTTTGTGTGCTAACAAATGCACAAACTCCAGCTCAGAAGATGAAGTTTTAAATCATCTCTTGCTCTTTCAGAAACGTATCCAGATGAATATAATTTAGTTCATGATTTCTATGGGAATCCAGAAGGACGTCTACAGAGACGTGATCTTTGGATTTGTGTTGTTTTCAACACGTCTCCACCTTCTTCAAATGTTTCGGAGGACAACGCTGTTCTTCTGCTTCAGAAATATTTAGTGTCTCCTCCACCAGACGTCCCATCAGCGCTGTGGTGAGCAGATAATGCAGGAAGTTTTTGCGTGACCTGTCTATTAAATGCTGAAAACACCGCCTAAAAAGTTGGACGAGATAAAGGTCAGTCACATCTATAGTGGCTTATTAAAAAATATATCAAGTTTCATTGATCTATGCTTTTTAATTACAAGACATCCTGCTGCCACGGCAACCCGATGGAAGTTAGTGTTTGTGGAAATTAACTGAATCATAGCCTGTTTCAAACTTTCAATAATATGAACTTATTTTTTAAAAAAAAGAAAAAGTTTAGACACATCTCTGAACTCTGACCTGCGACCTTTGAACACAACTCTGATGTTAACATCTGCCGTCCTCTGAGGGGAAAAATGCAATATGACCGCGTTTGTAATCCTGGCACTTATGCAAAATTAAGCAAAGATGCAGCGTGATGAGGGAGGGCTGGCGATGTGGAAAAAGATCAGCCAGTGTGTGCTGATGAAGGATATGCTGGAAAAAGCAACAAACAGGTGCAAACCATTATAACCAGTATATGGAAAGTCAAATAGCAGGTCTGTGTGCGTGGATGTGTGTAACTCATGGTGTGAGGACACAACGGAGACAAACCTTCCAACATTAAAATACAGTATTGAATTAAAGGTGATCTTAAATCTCACTCCCCATGTTTGTCATCCTTTGAGATGGTTTTCACGTTTCTATCACCTCAGAATGATTACAACTTTTATTGCCTTTTTATGAAATGATGCAGGAATATAGTCGTCCATCTGTCTGTTAGCATTTTTTAAATTTTGCAAACTA
Organism: Antennarius maculatus; assembly: GCA_013358685.1. Taxonomy (NCBI): domain Eukaryota; kingdom Metazoa; phylum Chordata; class Actinopteri; order Lophiiformes; family Antennariidae; genus Antennarius; species Antennarius maculatus. The sequence goes on from CM023628.1 coordinate 4,713,121, forward strand.
TTTATAGTAACTCCTCCAAGTTGAAAACAGCAAATTCATGATATATTGGAAGCAAAATTATGACTTTATATTATAGAAATGATATTTACTTTTTAACAGCATGTGCTTTGGGTTTCATATCCTCAATAATCTTTATTGGAAGCCTTAAAAGTGCATGTACAACATGTGAGGTGAAACAATGAGTTTCTTTCTTTAACGTCATCTGGATAACCTTCACCATCTGAGCTGGTTCGTGCGCAGCTGAGCAGTCAATTCAGTTTGCTCCGAGTTGAAATCGTATCTCAGCGATTGTGTCTCATCGCAGCGCTCAGTCTGAACATTTAAGGAAATGCTGAAAATAAAAAAACCATCAGCAAGCGGTGTTTCCTGCTTGGTTAATGGGAGATAATGGAGGTCTGATTGGAACGATCTGATGTGGGAAAACTGGAAGAAAGCTGATGAGAGATCCTATCAGCTGGGAAAAACTTTATCCGACTTTCTTTCATCTTTTCTTATTTTTTCAGAAACCATGAACCTTTTACGTCTTTTGTTTCTTTCATTTTCCCCGTATCTTTTGTTCTTTTCATTTCTTTACATCTCGTCTCCACTCCACTCTTTGTTTCCTTCACCTCTGCCCTCTAATATTTTCCTCAATCCCTCCATTTATTTATCGTTTTCTTCTCATCTTACATTCTTTCTCTCTCGTTTGCTTTTCTATTTCTTTCTGTCATTGCTCTACTAAATTTTTGTTTGCCTTGGTCTTATTCAACTTTTTGTTTTCTGCCTACTCTCTTTCTCCTTTCGTCTTTCTTTTTTCAATCGCTCTCACTTTCAGATCACAATCTGGATTTTTGTTTCTCTTTTCAACTTTCTTACTTTTTCTTTCTTCCTCATTCCCTCCATCTCTTTTTCCATTTTTCCAACATCTTTAATTTCTACTCTATATTTTGTTTCTTTCATTGTTTTGCATTGTTTGTTCCCTTTTTTCATTTTTTTTCCCTCTATATTTCTTTCTCTTAATGTTTCCTTTCCATTTCTCTTCTCCATCTTCTCTACTTCTTTGACTCTCTTCCAATTATGCTCTTGTTTTATTAATCCTGTCTTCTTCATTTCCATTCACATCTTTTCTCCTCTCTTTTAAATCCTCCTCATTCCCATCTTTTAATGTTTTGCTTCCCTCCTCACTCACCTCGTCCCTCCATCCCTGGAGAGGAAGGTCAGCGGGTAATCACCTGCTTCAGTTACATCCACTTACAGTGCAACTCCATTTCACGCCCTGCCGTCACCTTTGAGAGTCACACACACACGCACGCACGCACGCATGCACGCACACACACACACACACACACACACACAATCACAGATCTACTGGCTGTCTTTATGCTTCCCTAGCTGACAGTTTGACAGTCAGATGATCTAGCCACGCCCCTTCCCTCTCAATCTGCCAATCACAGCTGAGTACTAACTCCTCATAAGTTTCCTGGAGTGTGTACAAATCTCATCAGATGAAGATCACAAACAGATGGGTCTGATTGATGTCATACTGTACCCTAATCACCAAGTGAACAATGATTACTGCATGTTGACAACCTATGACGACGACTCCTGTCAGTTACTTTCATTCAAAGTTCATTTAAAAAAAAAAGTTTTTTAAGGAATATAAATCTACCCGATTGTCCACCACATTGGTTCAGACTGAAAGGTTTCATCTGGTGAATGGATTCCTGTTAAATTTTATCCAATGATGGTCTCCAGAGGATGAATCATCAGCTTTCTGCTTTCTTGATGTTCCTGGAATGGGCAGGTTGATATCTGACTGAAAATTGATTAACTGAGACATTTAGTGACATCCTGTGTGAAGGTCTGCTCCGCCTTCTTTCTTTCCCGTACCTCTTATAGCTTCAAACAGGAGAGGACCAAGGAAGACACCTTGTGGAACACCACATACCAGATCTTTAGGTGAGGAACCATAGCTGCTGCAGCTATAGAGCGACCAATCAGGGGTATCGGAGGACTGACCCTCAGATACCTGACAGGCCCGTCATTGGTACAACATGCTGAATAGAGATGCTCTGATTTAAGGGGATTTACAATGAGTCTGCGTTTGGTTTTGTGTTCAGACACAGGGAGGATTGGAGGATGGAAGTAGGTGAAAAGAAATGGATGCATTAGATCACACACACACACACACACACATACATACACACACACACACACTTACACACACAAAGTCCTCTTTTTATCTTGTGCAACAGGCTGGGTAAGGAAATGAGACGAGTGGTTTTTGTCTGCGAGGGCAAAGCAGAAAAAGGGATTTGTCTTCAAATGCAGCTGTGGCAACAGGCTCCCAGTGCGTGTGTGTGTAAGTATATGTGTGTGTATGTGTGTGTGTGTGTGTGACTGAATGATACTGAAAGAGGGACATCCTCGCGTCTGTTCTTCACTGATGAGAGCTGAAAATTGGATTTGTCTTTGAAACAGAAGAGGACGTCTGTAAGCCAGTTAAGACGACTGAAGAGCCCATTTCACACTGAGGAAATGGAAGTTTAGTGTGAAACGTTTGTTGAAGGGTTTGCTTTGACAATTAGAGAGATTAAATTGTGCACATTTTAACATGGCTGTTACTCCACCACTGTTAATAGGGCTTCCTAAAACCCTTTATCGTGCATGAAATGTGAAAATCATGGCCTCATGCTGCAGAGCTGAGCTACTGTATGATCATCAAACTCAAACATAACTTCACTTGAATGAGAATTAAAATCCTCATCACCCCTGAATATAATATCATTTTATACACGTACAATTATGAAATGGCTTAATACGTATTCAATTTCTTTTTCATGTAACTAAAAGTGCTATTATCACACTAAAAACACTACAAGTACACAAGTATGCACGAGTAAAAGTTCTCAACCCTCCCTGTGTGTTAATAACAGTATAATAATACAGCCTGCTCCAATACTTTGTCTGAATTTTGTGGAATGACGTTATCACAGAAATTACATGTGTGTATTTTACTGCAGATGTTTCTGAAGGTTGACGTGGGGGCAGATCCAAGATGGAAAGGACGTGTCCGTCATCTCAACCTTGGATAATACAAAATAAGTAAATGATTATCCCACACTAATGAAGTGGAGCGGGGAAGAGATCATGTTGTATTTCTGGTACAAAAATGTTCAACTTTTGCCTTTAAATGTAGGAAATTCAAACACTTCTTTTTTGTTTCTCTATTTAAAAAGTTGGACTTTTCATTCCGAGTGGAATTGGTCTCAGTTGAGGGTTTCCCAGATGCAAAAGTGGCAAGTTCTGATTTTCATTTGAGTATATCAGGCTTCTTTCTAAGTAAATACAATTAAAAATGGCTTTTAATAAAAGCTGATGACTAATTTTGAATGTTGTTTTATAATCCCCTGTATATCCTGTATCATACAACGATCACAATAACAACAATTAACAACAATACTCACTTTCAGATGAAAAAAATTGTTTTAAAAATTCTGCTTTTTTTCAGACGAAGCAGTCAAAAACAAATTTTCTAATTTTCTTTTCTGCCCCAAAGATAGAAGAGACGGGTGGTGTCAGATCATCCACGGTTGAACACATCAGTGACATCATCACAGGTTGGTTAACCATCGCTAGGAAATGAAATGCATTTAGCCTGTGGATGTGAGCTGATTATAAATAAGTCTTAGTTATAATAGAAATAAAGTTTATGCTGTGGAAAAAACAACACAAAAACAGGACTGTATTGTAAAACAGCTGCTTTTAAACGTTTAGTTCAAAAGTAAATACCCTCGAAGGCAGCAGAAGGAATTTTAATGGCAATATTTCACATTAATGGAGCTGACAGCAGCGATGTAATTAGAAGAGCATTACAGAATGATAAAGATGGAAGAAGTGACAGACGTCAGAAAGGTAGAAGTGTGGTTTTTTTTGTTCCCTCTCATGGAGAGGACACTATTTATATCCTTTTATTTTTTTTACTTTTTCTGTACAATGATTATTAAATCATATAAATACATTGATCTTCTCCGCCAATAAAGGACACAATGAAAGAAGAACAGCAATGAGAGAAAAGGAGACAAAGACAAAGATGGAAAGAAGAGCCCATAAAGAGATTAAAACACGGGAAGGCTGACACAAATTACACGTCGGACCTTCAGTGTATATTAAAAAATCCTGGATTAAAATAAGTGTGTGTGTGAAGGGTGGTGTTAAAAGGATTGGAGTACATCTCATTATTACAGTGGAAGGTTTTAATCATAGTTTCTAGATGGTGTTTCCACTTGGTTAGCTCTTGTCTTACAAATTAGACGTTAGCTAGAAGACAGTCACTCTTAATGCACTCGTCTTCAGCCTGATCTGTCCATTCACACGTCTTTTTCTTTTTTCTTCCCTTCTTTCTTTGGTTTAGAGAACATACATGAAATATGATTGACAGTTTGAGACACAAAAAGTTAATAAATTCACATAAATTTGTTCCCTTTCCTAATTTCCACCTCATCTTTTTCATTGATTTTGATTTTGATTATTAATATGATTTTGATTTGATTTGAATTTCCAGAAATAAACGTCAAATGAAATGTTTCATGGAATCCTGCGATAAACTGGCGACTCATCCAGGGTGTACCCCACCTCTTGCCAAAAGTCCACAGGAATAAGGCTCCAGCATAACCCCTGTGTGACCTGTGATCCAGATAAACGGTTGAAGATGAGACGATTACGATTGTTTCAAAGAGATGAATGAATGAATGAATGAATGAATGAATGAATGAATGAAATGTTGTTTTACATCACTGTTAAGCAGATATCAGGGAGCTTGGTCAAACTATGCTGTAGGTGGCACTAATGTTCTGTTCAGGTAAAAATATACCTTTTAGAAGACCAGACACACACATTAACTGACGAACTAACCTAATTTACGGCTTAATAAAAAGGGCTAATTTAACATCACTTAGCAGGATTTGTTCCTTTGGTTTTTTTTTCATTTATACATTTTCTTCTCTTCTTTCCTGATTTATTTTCCTTCATTACTGTCTTTCGCCATTAATTTGAGTTCCCTTTCTTTACTTTGTTGTCTTTTCTCTTTAATTTATTTCTTTTATTGACAATCTTTTCTGTTTGCTGAAGCTTAACTTTGTCTTTCATCTTAACTTCATTCCATCCCTCTCCTTGCTTCCTTCTATCGTTTCTTACTACGTTGCTCCTTCCTTCTGTGATTTTGTGTCAGAGTGTGCATCCAACTGGCGTTTCCAACAAAGGAATTCCCCTGATCTTTCCTTCTCTTTATTCCTTTATCCATGTCTAATCATTGACACACACACACACACACACACACACACACACACACACACACACACACACACACACACACACACACACACACACACACACACACACACACACACACACACACACACTTTCCAGGACTCTGAGGATACACTGGATGAGTAGAGGAAAATCAGGAGTGAGGTGGAATATATGAGCCGTGTTAACTGGCAGCTCTTTAAAGACATATGTCCATCTTTGTTTCGGCTTTAAACGTTTGTTTGCGTCCACCTTTTTCAACCTCTTCCCTTGCTGTTAAAAAGGCTCGGTGGGATGTTTCGGTGTCGATAATTCATTAACCAGTTCATTCAGTGACCTAAATTTAATTAAGGTAAACAAAGAAGACCATTCCTGTGCAGACGGCGTCCGCTGGCCTCCGTGCTGTGATTGTGTGTCGATTGATTGCAGTGACGAACGGGATGCGGGGGGATGAGTTTAAGCAATTCTGAACAAATAAAATGCACACAGCCGGTCACTTTTTGAATCCAAGAGGGTTTTTTTTTGTGTGCTTGTAATGAATTCACTTGTTCATAGTTTTCTGCATCCTCAGAGCCAGAACAAAAATAACAAGAGATTACACCTTTGTAACCTCTGTGAACAAAGGGGTTCATGGTGGACCACGAAGCTGTGAATTTTGAGCCTCTTCATAAAATTATATTTATTGACAAATACAATAATATGACAACCAATCAGCAGCAATATTGGAAATTTGGCTCATAGCAGGGTTTTAGAGGAATTTTAGTTGTTAAGCTTTGTTCAGCGTTGTGTCACTTTTAGCCGCGTCTGTGAACATTATTAAAAATGCAAAGCGTGTGTGTGTGTGTCTTGCCTTTTGCCAGGCATCTTAATGATGCTGCTGCTGAATCAGCAAAACAGCATACAAAGTGAAGACGATGAAAGATGGAGAGGCTGAGAGAGAGAGAGGAGAGTGACGGAGGGGAGAAACAGGGAGGAGAATGAAAAGACAAAGAGTGTGATAAAGAAAAAAATATGAAGATGAACGATGGGAATAAAGTTAAAGAAAATAGATCAAATGTGTTGATAGAAGAAAACCAGAGGAAAAGAAAAAAGATTAGAGAGATTGAATTATTTTTTTGTTTTTGATTTTGAGGTATGGGTTTTGTTGCAAAACAGTGACTTTCTTGCATGTGTGTGTGTGTTTTTTCTTGTATGTCCTGTACGTGTGTTCATCAATGTTTGTGCCAGACTCGTGCCAACCTACATGTGTGTGTGTGTATGTGTGTAAACAATAGAGTTGATTAGGCGTTACGTGGCAGTGACAGCGCTGAGGGGAGATGATTAATGATACTCTGTTTAATGTGATTAGTCCATTAATACCTCCTGTGATGGCTCAGACTGGGCTAACACTGGGGAAAGGTCAACACACACACACACGCGCGTGCGTTGATCATTAGGGGGGTCAAAGAATGGAGTGCTGCTGTAGTTTCCTGTTTGAGAGTCAGTAGCATTTTTGGTGAATTATTGTGTTTAACGACCATATATACTCTCAACTTTCTGAAAATAAACAGCCACAATAACAAAAAATAAAAAGTGAAGTAAGATACTGTCTTGTACACGGTATCTTCAATAAAAGCTATGATGCAGTACCACCACCGACCACTAGATGGTACAAAGAGCTTCACTTCTATTGAAAACACACCAATAAGATGCGTTGTTAGAACAGGTGAACTTTTCCTCTGCTACTGTGGATAAATGTTAGTCGTTTCTAGCAGTTACATAGGGGCTGACTGTTGCAGTGAATTTTTGATATATTGCAAAATTTTGCAATATATATTGATACATTCCCATATTGATATTACATGCATATAAAGTGCATATTTTGTTACATTTTTATGGTATTTTTATTGCAATTTTAAACTATTAAACATTAATGAATCTCAACCAGATGATAGTATTTTCACACTAGTTGATTTCCTGCTCAGTAGGAAAAAACTGCAATTTTATGCCAAGTTTGCTAGGATGTGGAATGAGCTGCAAAAGATCCCATTTAATTTTAGTACAAATTCAGAAATGTATCATAATTCTCTTCAATGAGGGCTTTTCAAAGATCTTTCTAGACTAACAAACCCATTTTGGTAGTTTTATAAAACTTTGTGTGGAGGTTATGCATCAATCAGGAAACTGAGCACCATTATAACTAACAAGTTTTCACTCTGTGTTCAAAATAAAACACATGTGCATTCCCTCAAAAAGATTTTCTCTTTTTGTGGAGTTTTGAGACATTTTTTTTCTCTCTCTCAATAGTATTCTTTAGGCAAGAAGAGATGCAACCACAGAAGCAGAACCTCTCTTCTTCTTCCTCTCTCTGTTTGGTTTATGACCAAACACCCAGTCAGAACAAGTCAGACGACATTAAAATGTAATTTTTAAGCTTTGTACCCATGTATTGTGTGTGATATCTATGCAGTTTTGTGTGTGTGTGTGTGTGTGTGTGTGTGCGTGTGTGTGTGTGTGTGTGTGTGTGAGTGTGTGTGTGCGTGTGTGCGCGTGTGTGTGTGTGTTACCATGCGCCAGTTTGTCATCTGATCGCAGCAACTTGATGTACATTTTTGCAGTTCATGCTGTGAAAACTGTTAACGGCAAAAGTTCTTAAACCAATCAAGACTATATATAATCAATAGTTAACATAGTTGTGTGGCCAATGCGTGTGTGTGTGTGAGAGAGAGAATGTTAATCTAACCAGTATAGTTAATATGTTGTTCTCATACTCTATTAGCCACTGTTGACAGCTGATGATTGATCTTCTCATCATTTCTCCCTTCTACACCCTGTGGTGTGTGTGTGTGTGTGTGTGTGTGTATGTGTGTGTATGTGTGTGTGTGTGTGTGTGTATGTGTGTGTGTGTGTGTGTGTGTGTGTGTGTGTGTGTGTGTGACAGAAATATGCTGGTGTGTTTAAATCTGATCTCTTATTTGATTTTGCCTGAAATCCCTTACAGTGTTGTCTTTCACTTTTGCAAGTTAGCTGCTAACCACTATAGCCACTTTTTAGCTTTCTCGGTGGCGGCCAACAATTTATTTTATGATTTACGGTAATTTAAATGTTTATGAACCCTCCCCATACTGATATTAAACCACCTTCTATCTCTATTACCTTTTCCCACACTTTTATCAACTGTTTAAATCACTTTTGTGTCTCACATAAGTTCGAGACTCACGGAATGAAGCTCACTTCCGGATGCCGTCAGCCAATAGAATGTGCGTATGGTATCATGTGACTGCCTACCAAAAATCCGCGATGAGGTGAAGTCACGAGCGTTGATGGGCGAATGTGCGAGGGCGCACTGTACACGGTATACATAAATATACAGTATTTTCCAGACTATAAGGTGCACTTAATGTTCTCAAAAACCGATAGAGTGCCTTATAATCCAGTGTGCCTTATGTATAAGAAAAGCATCAAAATAGGCCATTTGTTGAAGGTGCACCTTATAGTCCAGTGCGCCTTATAGTGCAGAAAATACTGTACATCTTCTGCTGCTGATATGAAACAAAGATGAGGTGAAATTAGGACACCGGAGTCCCAACTTTAAAGGGCATCAAACCATTACTTTCACCAAGGACATTAGGTTTTCTGACACGCCTGTTAGTCGGCTTGTTTGTGAACTCAGTAGAAGGATGGGACGCAGACCTGGAAGGAACGTTTTTTTGGTGCAAGTCCAGATAAAGAGAAAAATCTGGTTCCTTTTGTTTCATTTTCTTTCAGACGTCTAGATTTATCGACATTTTCTTGAAACATTTTTTTTTGTGCTCATCATCATGGGCGTCAATAAGAAACCGTTCTCATTTTGGGGTTGAATTTTTTTTTTCTTCAACATTTCTTCATAACCCCTGGCTTAAATAAAGCGGAGCAGAAGTGCATTTGAAACCTGTCTTAAATCTTCTTTGTGGATGGGATGTTCCTTCCTCCAGCAGACGTACTCTGTGATTCCAGCTGATGAGCTGGAGCATATTTCACCTTTAAAAAAAAAACTCGCACCTGCTGCAGGTTTAACCTTCCAGCCTGCAGTGTTTTATTAAGCTTACCTTCAGTGAGGCCTTGCAGGGTCTTGGGAAAGCCTTGGCAGGCTAACAGAGCCACTAACTCACTGCAGCACTTCAACAATGCTGCGAGGACTCAATTATTTTCCACCTTTTGTTGCGTCCCAGCCGGCGCTGGAGAAACCTGCTCGCCTCAGAGTCGTTGCCACATGAACTCGTCCAAGTTTGGTCCCCATAAAAATGCCACTTCTTCTCCTCTCTTTTACATTTGATGGCTTAAAACTCCCTTCAAAGCAGATCAATCACACACAAGCTTGACTGGGAAAATTGAAACTTTCAAGTTGGCAACCAGTAAAGTTTTTCAGCTAACGAAGCTGTTATCTGTGGGAAAAAAAAAAAAAAAAAAAGTTAAGCTATACGTTGAAATGCATATCTGTGGAGATCACAATTTTCAAAGACTCATTGGCGCTTATCCAATCACACAGCAGTCAGTCGCTCTCCCTCCTCTCTCTTTCCTTTTTCATTTTATCTATACCTCTCACACATTCCCTCGATCCCTCTCCTCTGTTTCTGCTCCTTTTCTCTGAATCAGATCCATATTCTGCTATCGCTCCTTCTCTCTCTTTATCTCTGTTAACGAGTGTTGATCCCCTCCTCGCTCTAGAAACCCCAGCGTCAAGCTCATAACACACACACACACACACACACACATATACACTCTCACACACGCATTTTTAATTAATACATAGATTTAAATTGAGATGCCTGTGTGGTGAAGTGATATACACCCCCGCTGGTTAAAAGTCTTTTTTATTGCTTAATCAATGTTGAAATTAATATGATTTAACTCCCAACCCCTCGTTACACGCACGCACGCTCACACACACACAGACACACACACACACACCTACACGTTTGCTGGGTTATTAATTATAACACTAATTAACCTACAACTAATGATTTGGCCTCTGTGCATGTGAGTGCGTGTGCGTGCGTACGTGTGTGTGTGTGTGTGTGTGTGTGTGTGTGTGTGTGTGTGAATTAGACAGAGAAATGATGCGAGCGCTTGCAGATACGTGTGTGTTCGTGTAAATATATGTTAATTTGATTCCCAGATATGATGGATTATAGGGGCTTACGATAACGACAGTGAAACTTCTCTTCAAAGCTACGAGTTCGTTTCCATAATTCCGTTTGGCACTGGGATCAATAAAGTTTTCAGAGTCAAATTTAAAGCCGAGCCCTCGTCCAAATGCTTTCATTCTTCCTGGGCCATTTTGCTGTCCCTGTTGATTTTTAAAATTTTTTTATTTTTTTATTTGGAGGGAATAAAAACTGTAGCACTGTGGGGGATCAACAGGCCAACAAGCTTTCATTTATTTGACTGAAGGTATTTTTGATTTTTTTTTTTTTTGGTTCAGTGTTCACTTCTTAATAATTTTTATCCCAACACACTGCTGTGAAAGGCTCTTTGAACTACAACGGTTTCAAACTTTTCTTGTACCTGGGATTTGAACCAGCAACAGCCAAGCTATGATATACAGTACATTAGTTTCTTTGAACAAAGCCCTGCCCCTTCAGGGGACTAACAAAAAGTCTTCAGTCAAAAGATAGCATGACATCTATGCAACCTATTTACGAAACAACTGTGGAATAAAAATGGTCTGACAGGACAGACAAGATTTTTTTTACCCATACATTATAAGATTCTGACCTCGATCTGTGGCACGGGTTCTCAACGTAAAGCGGATGTGTGGAGCATCGCTTGGCCTTGGAGGAGATATATTCTCTCTTGAGTGACCCTTTTCATTTCGTCACTTGTCTTTCATGCTTCAGAGCATTAACGCATCCATAGCTGTCAGGGTTTAACGTAAAACAAGCTTCTTATAGAAGGCTGCAGCTCAGGGAGGTGGGCGGGGCCATCGTTGGTTCAAAATGTCTCTTTTGTTCATCCATTCATCTTCTTGAAGACAAAAGTACTGTAATCTTCTTTTCATCCAACAATATGAGTCACACGTTCTGGTCTATCCTAGCTAGGAAGGAGTTTCCTGACCTCACGTTGGTTCACTAGCTTGAATATTTTATTGTTTCTACCTATTTAAGTAGCTTTTAAAGTAGTTTTAAACAAAACATCACAACTTTGTTACAAAGTCACCAAAGTAAATGTTAGCCCTAAATCTCAGAAGCTACATACAATATTTTCCAAATATATGGTGACTAAAAGGTTTTTTTTAAAATAAATATCTGCCAACCATCTCTTTGTCCTTGTTTCAACAAAGTCTTCCTTGATGGCCTTTCTTTTCCCGCTCTTGGCCTCTCCCTCCCCTCCCATTCCCTTCTTTCTTCTCCACCTCACCACCATCCTACCTCATCTCCTTGCGCTGCCTCCTCCACCCTTCGCCTTAAGATGAGATGTATTGATTTTACGCACCTTGCTGAAATTGCGTCAAATACACACCCACCATCTCACACTGTCTTTATTTATGTCATTGTGCGAAACACACACACGCACGCACACACACACACACACACACACACACACACACACACACACACACACACACACACACACACACTGGTGCGGTGAGACACCCGAGCTGACAATAGGTGGCTGTCACGGTGATTGATGACACTGATTATATGTTAATAATGAAATAAACATTAAAAAACATGTTTAATGAAGCCCCATAATAATGAACCACTCTATCTATCTATCTATCTATCTATCTATCTATCTATCTATCTATCTATCTATCTATCTATCTATCTATCTATCTATCTATCTATCTATCTATCTATCTATCTATCTATCTATCTATCTATCTATCTATCTATCCATCCATCCATCCATCCATCCATCCATCCATCCATCCATCCATCCATCCATCCATCCATCCATCCATCCATACATCCATACATCCAATCTCCTGACCTTGTCTCCATCATCCCATCACTTGTGACCAAGACCCTGATGTGCGACCCTTTAAGCAGCCAGTCTCCTGCAGGGAACGATCCACTGTTTTCAGACAATCATGGCCTCAGACTCAACCGTGCTGAGTCTCGTTCATCCGTTTCAGTTGCAGTTCATCCTGAGGATCATGGTCTGATGAAGACAACAAAACCACATCATCTGCATAGAACAGAGAGGTTCTGAGGTTTCTAAACTGGATATTCACCTTGGGATCACGTCCATAAGAACACCAACCAGGATCAGAGACAAGAGGTGGAATCGATCACCTGGTGGGAATGTGTTAAACTAAGACTGAAGACACACCTTTTAAAACGTAAGGTGCGTGTCTCTCAATGTCACCATATTGCAGCATTAAATGCTCATTTGTTTTCCCTGTATTGTGTATTTAACCAGTATTTGTCCTTGCATTACTTTGATTCCTCCCAGCCCAGCAGGAGGGGAGTTGACTTTCACAACAGCATTTCAACAAAAAAGTTGAAAAAAGTTTTGTTGGGGAAGAGAAGAGAGAAAGAAAGGGAGTATTTGGTGAAAAACAGAAAGCAGGACACAACGTTAACCGTCGGCAACCATCATCAATCAGAGTTTGAAGACATGGCTGCTGGCAAAGACGACAGGAACAGAGAGCGAGGGGGTAGCATCAGGATGAAGGGATGTAAATGCTAAAAGAGAACAAACAGGGGAGAGAGGGGGACGGAGACGGGTGATGTTCTAAACCTCTTTCAGTGAAGATGGAAGAAATGGAGGGAAACAGGAGGGGTGAGAGAGACGAGGAAGAGAGGAGAGGATCGGGGAGAGAGCCGTATTTTTGGCCTCTTTAGCTGTTTTAAAAGAGGAATTAGGACAATGACTAGTCACCTTGAGACCTGCTCTCTCACTTATTTTCTATTTTTTATGTCTCCCTCTCCTCTCTTTTCTCTCTCTTTATTTTAGCCTGACATAAAACTGGCAATTAATTTGTTAAAACTCCTGAAAGTCATGCTGAAAAGTTGGTTTACACAGCGGCTCCTTGACGGAAGGAGGTGGAAACCTGTTACTGGCGGGGTGAATTCTGCCTCATGGAAATGTTAATAAAATGTTTTCACCTATCACGTTTGTGATTGGATGTGATCACGTGATCCACGTTTTCAAGTTTGGTTACAATGAACAACACGGTTGTTTCCTTTGTTTTGTTTTTTTTGTTTTTTTTACATTTTAACTGTATGTTAAACTTTTTTTAAAAAATATTTTTATTCTTGTATCTCATGGTCATGAGGTCAGAATTATAAGTACCAACTAGACATGATGGTGTCCAGTGATGAATTGTTTAAATGATCTGGATTTGTTACCACAAATATGGCTTTAAAGTTTCTGAGAAGTGTCATTGTCATTGTCAATTTTTTAACATTTTCCCTTTATCTGCCACAAATATGACCGCGGAACGTGGTGACAGTCAGAAGTTGTTTGTAGAATTTGGAGAGAGTCAAATTTTCACATCAAAGTTCACCAAAGTTGGATTCTGCATAAAATCAGTGATTCATTTTACTTCCGTCACAAACTCATAAATGAATTCTATATAAATGAATTGATTTCTGCCAAAAAAAAGAAATTTTTTTGTCACAATACTGTTATGACCTTATGTCTCTCTTAAGTCTCTGTGTTTCTCTCCATTTCCCCTCTTCTCTCCCTCGCTCATTTCTTCCGTTTCTCCCCCTTCCTCTCCCCTCTTTCGCCCCCATCCTCCTCTAAAGTCTGTTCTTTCTGGCTGAGCAGGTTTTATGAGCAGAGTGATAAAGAGAAGGGGGGATGAAGGGCAGAGAGGGAAGGAGAGGTGGAGGACAGAGGGGGACGAAGAGAGAAAAAAAAGGGAGAGATGGGTGCAGAAGGAAGAGGGAACAGGAATGAGCTTGGTCTTTATTACTCCAGACTGGATTTTGCCCAAGAACATTTTTTATTGCATTAAATGTCCGTTCCCTTTTCTGTCTCAAGGTTTGTTTCTGATTTGAAACTTTTGAGCATATTTGTTTAAAGAAGCAAGAACAGACACAGACGCAGCATCATCAGCATATCCTAATCAATTCAAATTAAAATAATACTGATAAAACAATAAATATCCTTAAAAGAAATGAAGAGCAGTCCTGCTATAAAACGCCCCACTGTATTGGTATCGTTTGACAATAACCTCTATCTTCTTTATAAACTTTTAATTTAATCAGTATGGAAAACAACAACAAAATCATAAGCGTCATAAATTTCTCAGGTGACATATGTGGACTGTAAAACATTTTACACCATCAGTAATCAGTGTGTCGACCATTAGCAGTGATTCCAGCCCTAATCCTCCTCCTCATGGATGGGTACAACCTCCTGATGATGTCATCGTGTGTATGACGGTGACTCATGCAGTCGAACCCACTGGGTTTTAATCTTTTGAGACTCATCGACAGATGTCTGAATGACCTTCCTTATAAATATTAGTGTTAATAAAGATTAAAACAAATCATTCATACTTTGGTTTATGACCAAGGTCGAGTTCGTAAAATTTTGTATAGCTTAGCAACGATTAACAAATCTTGACAGGTTAATACTGTGTCAAATATTAGCATTTTAACATAGTCACATAAGACGAGTCAGTGTACCACTCAGGTCCCGTTCAGACTGCAGGCATATCAGATTTCCTTCCATATCCGATTTTTAGGGATGACTGTTCACACTGTTTTTAGCAAGTGCCCAAATGCAATCTGGCTCTGTTCAGACTGGGCCACATTATCGGCCGATCTGACAGGTTGCCGTTGCAACAACGTTGGGGCGGGGTCAACAATGATGACGAACGGGAAGTTTTGTTACCTTAACGTATTTCAAGAACTTTTTTACGCTTTTTTAACTGCCTTGCCAAATTTTGCTAATTTTGGAGAAGCCTGGAATGCAGCGCTGCCATCTACAAGTAATGCACACTCTCTAAGACAGCTGAATATTTAACAACTGATCATCATTATCGACAAAATGATGTTCCAGGGTCAATCGGATTTCTATTGAACATTCGGCCACTGAGTTCTAATTTAGCTGATTGTTGTAAAAAAAACAAAACATCTTGTCTAGAAACAAAGCTTCGCTGCCACTCCGTCCGGCCTGGAGACGCTCGCTCTGCAGTTTGACACTTGGTAATTGTGTTGTTGAATTAGATTATTAAAGAACACAACTTGAGCCGCCGTCGCCGACATCATCGCTGGAGGTACAGAGGATGATGGGAAAAGACACGCACACACTTGTCATCTCAGAATTACTGTATATCATCACAAACACCAAACTTGCTTACATGCACGCAATGTCATCTGCCGCTCGCGCACAAATACACAAACACTAATGAAAGCTGGGGGCTACTGTGTGTGAGATGGATGGTTTGACTTTAAGCTTGTATAAATAAAAGCTAAATAAATCTTGATGGCCTCTAGTGATGGCTCAGATGCAGCAGCAGCGTGTGTGTATGTGTGTTTGTGTGTGGAGGGGGGTTTATATGCAGAAACACTTTGGACAAGAACTGAGACTCACAGCCGGCGGCTCTTTTCTCATTCATGTTTTTGTTTCAAAGTGAAATAAAAAACAGAAAATTATAAAACACCACCAGAGCAATGTCACCCAACACTGGCATCTAGAGTACTGCCTCTCTGTCCTCTTCACTCTCTCATCGGCCGTCTTTAATGATTTATTTTTTAAATTTCATCTTTTTTTTTATTCAATTCATTTATAATTCATTAAAAAATTCTCTGTATTTGTATGTACTGTATTTCTATTGTAAATATCAAGTTAAATATAAAATGTGTTTCAGAAGTAATAG
Source organism: Antennarius maculatus (assembly GCA_013358685.1). Taxonomy (NCBI): domain Eukaryota; kingdom Metazoa; phylum Chordata; class Actinopteri; order Lophiiformes; family Antennariidae; genus Antennarius; species Antennarius maculatus. The sequence continues at coordinate 4,729,211 of CM023628.1, forward strand.
TAATAGTACATAATCCATAATAGTACCAAGGACTCACACTCCTGTACATTATGGATAGTTGTATTGTCCATAACTGCAGGAGGGGATTTTTTTCTAAAACCAGATATCATTTCTTTTGTTTTCTTTGGTAATAAATAAATAAATTATCTGAACACTGGCTGTAGAAATGTCAAAAGGCATATCAGAACTGTGTCATCAGCAAATTTAATCAATGTACAATTAGTTTGATGACTGACAGTCACTGACATGTTAAGGAACAGTGACGGTGAGAGGACACAGCCTTGTGGAACCCCAGGTTGAATGCTGTTGACAGATGACTGTCAACTGTTGCCTCTCAATAAGGATGTTATTTATCCATTTTTTTGGGTGGGGGTGGGGTCTTCTGGTTTGAGCAACACATATAATACCTCACCTAAACATCACAGCCCAATCCTGCCTTTCCTCGAGCTTGTTTTGGTGCTGATGCTACCTTCACCTCACAGAGGTGGAACAAACAATCTTTGCCTTCTTCTTCAGGACATCCTCACTGAAAGTTGGGGTGGAATTTATCAGATCAGCTGACACAATGTTATCTCCATCATGAAGCTCCAGAAGGCACTAACAGAAATGGATGTTTGAGCTTTGTTTGGTTGTCAGACTTTCCTGTTTACTTTTGTTCAGTTTGAGTTCAGGTAACTTTCCTGGAGCGTATATCAGTGTCAGGTAAAATTGTACGTCCTGCAGCCACGCTGGGAGGTTCTCTTCATAGAAGAATGACATTATTTCCCTTCCCTGCTATCATTCCTGTGGTTTTCAGAGGAAGCACCACACTGAATAATCAAGAGACAAGAATAAAAGATTTGAAATAATTTCATTATTACCTGTATTGCGGCTGACGAATGAATGAATGAATGACGAAAACGGCTCTATAGGTAATGTTTGCAGCTGGTTGGTCAGCAGCGTTGTGACATCATCATTGATGCTCGGTCTTCTGTTATTTTAATCCAGCTTTTTACTCCACAGAGAAGAACACAAAAAGAAGTGATGTACAGCAGGACGAGTTATTCTAGGCTGAAGAGCCGTAAAATGGAATGTTGTGTCTTCTCTCTCTCTCTCTCTGGGATTAAAAACATTTTGCAGACACGTTTTTCCACTTTTGTCACCTTTTCTTCTCTCTTTTCATGTCTCCATCTCTCATACTCTTCCTCCCATTCCCTCTCAGACCTCCCTTCCTCTTTATTTCTCTCTGAGTTTACTCCTCTTCCTCTCTTTTTCACTCTCCACATCCCAAAGTCCAAGTTCATATCGGTCATTATAACCCCACTGAGAGATATTCACCTCCACCAAGACCTCATCTCTCTCTGTCTCCCTCTCTTCTTTCTCTTTGAGTCCGGCTTCAGTCTGATCATTATTAGTCCTGAGAGACAAATTATTGCCCTCATGTCTCCGACTCTCTCTTTATCTTTCTATCCTCTCACCCCTTCCTTACTTTGTCTCAAGGAGGTTATGTTTTTGCCCATGTCTGTTGGACAGATTCCTTGATGGTCAGCAGGCTGGCGTAAAAAAAACAACTGGATGGATTTTCTCAACGGTGGAAAAACGATGGATCAGAAATGAATGCATCAAATGTTGGCTTAAGACCAGATCCAGAATTTTCCGATAACTTTCCTTTAGTGGATACTTCCCTAAGTATCCACTGCTGAACTGATCTGCTCTGACCTCTTTGAGGGGGTTCAGACTTCCAGAAGTCTGTGTTGAACTGGGGGTCATGTCTTGTTATTCCATCTCTGTATTTTCTTTATTAGTTATCTGGATACTTGAATATATCTTGATGCATTCTTACTGCAAGTGAATGACAAACATTAAATATTATCAATGATGAGGCCTTACAAGTTTGGAGTCCAGCTCTTTGGCTGTCGAGTCTCGAACTGTTCAAAAGGTGATTCTCTTTAAATTTTAACAACAGATAATTGACTTATCTTCATCAACCCAGATATTCTTCATGCTGTAATAACTTTTTTTTTTCTATTTCATGTGGTTTGTTTACATGATATGACTGAACTCATCTTGAAGTCCATATTTCTGCGATGCACTGGCATCTGGAGCGTCTCCCCACCTCATGCCTGGAAGTCCATTAGGATAGACTCCAGCAACCCATTTGACCCCTGTAAGTGGAAAAACGGTTTGGGAAATGAATGAATGAATGAATGAATGAATGAATGAATGAATGAATGAATGAATGAATGAATGGATGAATGAATGAAGTCCATATTGGTGCATCTGAGTGTTTGAAGCGTCCCAGACAGGCTACAGAGGCAGTAGCACTGTGCCCATAAATGACACCAGATGACTCTGGATTCTGAAACAGACTTCACACGTTTACTCACCCAATGCAAAATCTACCCTAGTTTGGAGCTTTAGTTGATTTGGGAACCTAAAGGAAATATTTACGTCCTGTTATACTTTTAATTTCATGCCCTAGATCTGTTTTTCTGCGTTCTCACTTCTCACTGTTCAACTTTTTTTTTGGTCTGTTTGGGAACGAATCGTTTTGAGAGAAATTATCCACTGAGAAGTTCCTCTTAGAACTTAATACTTTCAATGGCCTTTTCACCTCCTCCAAGGAGATTATGTTTCCACCCGTGACGTCGGTTGGTTGGTTTGTTTGTCAGCAGAATCACAGGAAGAGTTAGGAACCAAGTTTTATTAAATTATGTAGAAGGTTGTTTCAGATGCAGCTCAAAGGATTTTCTTTGAAATTCTTTCAACACTTACAGAAAGACTTTTCATTAATTTGGTAAAATCTTCTAAACTGATTGCCACAAAACGTGGTGGAAAGACAGGATGGAGCACATTTCACACGAGAACCATTAAAGTCTGGTTTGGATCCAGATGGGGGGTGGATTAAGGACATTTTGGGGACTTCCTTTGGTGTAGGAACACATTTTAGACATCGTCTGTAAATTTTCATGAATTCATTTAAGTCCATTAATTTTCAGATGTTCAATCAATGTAAATTTGGATAAAAGCCAATCTTCTGGATCTGTTTTGGAAATGCAGATTAGTTGTTGCTACATTTTTCCCATTTTCCAATTTAGCAAAAACTGCTGAACCAATTTCTACCAAACTTTGTAGACAGGTTCTACCTCAAACTTGTTTTTTTTTCTTTATTGATACGCCGTCTCTTTTTGTTCTGTATCTAACCCCCCCCCCCCCTTTCATTTAGTCAGGGATCGTCAGTGTAATGAGATTATATGGGATTACAAAACCCTGCCTGTCTGTAATCCACACCACTCAATCCAATTTCCCTTCTTAAACACACACACACTCACACAGACCAATAATGAATTCTCTCTGGTACCATATGATGATCTCTTCTTATTCTTTTCCAGTATTTTCCTTTTTAATCCTTCCTTTTTTCTTCTCCTGTGACATAAATGATCACCACGTGTTCCGTAATTTTTATTCTTTTATTGAGTCCTCTTTTCATCCATCCTGATTAATTTCTCCCCTTCTTTGACTCCTTTTCTTCCTCCACTCTCCTCTCCTTCATTTCTGCCTCTCACCCCCTCCTCCGTCCCCCCACCCTCCACGACAGCTTGCTCGCTGATCAGCGGTCAGTGCGTAAAGAACATGCGTCCGTCTGACCACCAGAGCTCGCATGTGAGCCATTAGTGGACACACACGCTCACGAGGAGACGCGCACACGCACAAAAGCGCGCATGGAGTAAATCATGACCGTCTCGACCTTAAAAAAAAAAAAAAAGAAATATAAAAATAAAAACTTCCCGTTTGCAGCTCGTGAGAAAGTTTACGAGATATCAGAATGAGATCTGACCGATACCCTTCGCACACACACTCACACACATCATCGGGGGCAACGAAGTCCTCCCACTCTTTCTTATCCAATCACACCCATAGTCATATATATAGTCTTCTCTGATTGGCTTGATAAGCTGTCAGTCATACATGAAGAAGGCGGGACGAAGGCAAACGCTGACCTGAAGTCTGTTTCAGTCGCTTTTACGCACAGACCGGACAGTCCGCTTTCCGCGCACGGATACCAGGAATGAGACTTTAGAGAGGGAGATAAACGAGTGGAAGAGGAGAGGAGTAAAATTTAAAAAAAAAAAAAAAAGAAGGAAGAAAAGGAAACTAAGCAGAAAAGGCGCACAAGTGGTCATCTGGGAAGAAGAAGCAGGAGAAGAGTGTGTGAAGGAGGGGGGAGAGAGAAGGAGTGTGTATGCGCCTTCACCACTCCACTTCTAACACCACTACCACTACCACCACCTCCATGTCGCTCCCCGGCTCCCCTCCTCTCCTCTCGCCGAGCTCGGGCGTCCCACCTCCGGCCGCTCTCTACCGCTCGGCTCCGGACGCGCTCCACACCTCCGTGGCTTCCACCGGCACCTCCAGCCCGGCGCACACAAACTCCCACACTTACTCCCACTCTCTGTCCCCGTCCCCGCGGCTCACCAGCAGCATGCTGAGCGCTTTCCTTCCCGGCTTGGGCAACGGGGCCCCGTTGGTGTCCGGAGGCAGCGCGGCTCTGGGACCTCTCGGCGGGCTGAGCTCTTTGAGCACAGCCGGTCTGACCCCCGGTTCCCCCGGTTTGGCGCAGACGTCTTCCAGCCCGGGTCTGTGCAGCGAGTGCAAACTGGTTGAGGTCCACGGCGTGAAGGTGGCGAGCTTCAACGTGGACGGCCAGGAGCTCATCTGCCTGCCGCAGGTGTTCGATCTCTTCCTGAAGCACCTGGTGGGGGGGCTGCACACCGTCTACACCAAGCTGAAGAGGCTGGACATTTCGCCGGTGGTGTGCACGGTGGAGCAGGTGCGCGTCCTGCGGGGGCTCGGCGCCATCCAGCCCGGCGTGAACCGCTGCAAGCTCATCTCTAGGAAGGACTTCGAGACTCTGTACCAGGACTGCACCAGCGCCAGGTCGGTGAACGCTTTTTTATTACGAATCATCCAAAAAAAAAAAAAAAAAGTGTCCGCAGCGGTGGAGCGTGTAGCTGCGGGCTCCTCAGCAACTTTTCTTAGTGTTTGGAGCCGCGAAAGTGACTCCAGTGACTTTATTTCTCGAGTATTCGGAGGCATTAACGATGCCTCTATTCCATGTTTTATATATCTAATCGAGATTTTTTACTTTCTGTCAACTTCTTCAGATCTTTCTCCTGTAATATTCCTCCATCCTCCGCTGACTTTTTTAAAAGCGTAATTTCAGAGAAAAAAAATACATTTTCTTTGATGTATTTGGTATATTTTATTTCAGCTGAATTCATTCATTCATATTTTTTTGGGCTTTTTTGTTTGCTTTTCTTTGGTATTTTTAAGATTGTCCTCGATTGGAAATTCTAGGTTTTAGTTTACCTGACAGAACTCAATGGAAGTGACCTGTTCATTATTATTATTATTATTATTATTATTATTATTATTATTATTATTATTATTATTACATCATTCATAGTTTTTGCTTTAAGTCTTGATGCATCACTGTTGACTTGGTAAAAGTAAGACTATTTACTGGACTCAATCAAATTATAAATGATTTCCTGTTGGATCATACTTCTTATTTCTTAAAGCCTCCATGTGTGAAAAGGAGAAGCAGAGCTTCCCTCTGCTTGTTTGCTTATTGGAGATTTGCAGCCTTAACAAGTGTTTGTGAGTAAACACACAGATTGCAGTGTATTTTTTTTTAATGCTCGTTATGTGTTACAGTCATGTTTGTGTGTGTACAGGTAGGCCTGCTGTATCTCTACCTGCTTATTCACGTTGTTTCCCCTTAAACCAGCTGCTTTAAACTTTCAAACTAAACCTTTAAAGTGGCGTCCAGTACTTTACATGATCAGTTAAAACATTCTAATTAAAATAAACCTTCATTATAAAGTGAAAATCAACAGAGACTAAAGAAAAAGATGATTCAGATGCAGGAAATGATACCTTTAAGATGTGCAGCATGAATGGAAACTTGAGAATCGAATTGTTATACTTGGCAAAACCTTCAAACATTAGAGAACTATTTTGTCGCCTGGATATCTCTTGATGTCTCTTTTGTGTCAATATGTACACAGAATAAATGCCAGAATCGTTTGTGGAGAGAAACATAAATCAGAAATGTGATTCCTGGTTGGGATGAGGGTGAATGTTTTCATGTCGACCCTGTTTTTAGTTCTCTAATTATTCTCTAATGTAAGTTTCCCGCTTCTCCCTTCTTCAAAGTCAGTAAAACATTCCTCTTTTCTTCACAGCCCCTGAATTCCGGCGCTAAAAAAAGGACTTTGTCCAGTCAGAAAAAGTTCAATGTTATTAATATATTATAGCAGAGGAGGTCATTTCTGCTTTCTCCTGTTCCTTCAAAGCTTTAAATTCTACTGATGCTTGTTTTTAAAGTCAAACCAAAAGCTGGAAGCTGAAACAATAAAAGTCAAATAGACGTGATAAAAACCTGAAAGACATGAATAAAAATGAATCACCTTAAGAGTTATTCTTGTGTCGGCACGGATTTATCAATGCGGTATTAAGAGCTGCAGCAGATATGGAGAATAATCAGAATCAGAATAAAATCATCACACCCTAAGGCCACAGTTTACGACAAAACCTGTCCTTAAAATGTACACACCTCTTTAGGTCGAGTGTGAATTTCACATATCAGCATCTGTCATGTCCGATCAGAAATCACAGCACAAAATTACAAACAACACTTAAATTGTCTGAGAAGGAAAGTTTCCTTGATGGCTTGAACTTTTATATCATGTATGACGAGCAGGAAGTGGGATTGCTGGAGCTAATATTGGAGCTAATACTGGAGCTAACTGAGGTAATGTTAAAAAAAATGTCAAAATAATGTTAAAAAAAATTGCAGCCCACACCTGTTTGCTTCATATCAGACTTTAATTCCATTTACATCACCTGTTCAAGATCTGCCTGTTGCACCTTTACCCCACCCCATCCTTCCATACATGGACTAATAGGGATCTGCAGGTGACAACATGAGGTCAGGACCTCTTTACGCCCGGAAGAGTCAATGGGATCCGTCGCCATCCACCAGGGCCGGTTTTATTCCTGGTGTTTGTTCTGTTAAGTGTAAACCGAAGAGAGGGGTCTGCATTATGGCGCTGCTCTGGGCGTGAAAAGGGTTTGGTAAAACTGCACATCTGACACATTCAAGATAAGACAGGTTTAAATTTGGCACTTTAGCCCCACCCTTCCACAAAATCATTGTAATTTTGCATAATTTTGGGAAAAAAAAACTGTTATTGAAAGTTCTAAAAAATAAAATCCGGGATCTGCCTTTTAATCCAAATCGAGGACCTTCCTTTCAGAGTTCAGTTCAAGTCCATCCAGAAGTTTTCACGTAATCCGGTTAAGAATGGAACCAAAATATCACCTCTTTGTCGGTAACCCAGGGCGGGATGGACACGAGATGTTGGGCTCTAGGAAAATGCTCCGACTTATTTCTGGAGCCTCCTTGAAAAGTCCTGGAATTATCAGGGTCGCCGTGGGAAAGCTGGATGTTGTCTTTCGGCCCGGTTATTTTTGTGTCGGTGCAGGATGGGAGTGACAGATGAATAGTTTGAGGTGGTGATTAGATGATTATTAACAGTGTATTGTGTTGCTATGGTGAGTTTTCTGCTGACCACACAGAAGTTTATTAAGCTTGAAATGTTCCTCTGTCACTGCAGAGCAGGTCACGTTTTTATCTCTGCTGCTCTTTTTATTTCTGACTCTTTTATCAGTCGTTCACCTCTGGCTGTTTCCTCTATAAACACACTCCAGCAGAGGTGTATTTCTGTCTCCGGCTCCAGTCTCTTCTTCTTCTTCTTCTTTAGTCTGTCTTTCACCTCTCTGCTCTGTCTCTTCATCTCAATCACTCCGTCCTCTCTCACACTCACGCAGCGGTACATGTCAGGGGTAATAATGGATCATGTGAATGTGGATGAAACAACACGGCTGGATAGCTATTGTTGTTGAACGCACAGCGAACACACACTCCGCGCTCTCTCTCAAATCATATTGACATTCCTCTAATGCCTCTCTCTCTCCCTCTCTCTCTCTCTTTCTCTCTCTCTCTTTCTCTCCCTCTCTCTTGGCATCGTTCTCTGGGAAAAGAAAGGAAAAATTAAAAGCTTGAAAAAAGAAAGCTAACTCCCACTGGGCTTCTGCATACTTCGTCTTCTCAGCAACCATAAAAAAGCAACAAGCACTTACATCCACTTACTGCTGCGATCTGACTCGATATTACATAATATGTTAACCTATGTTTTTTTAATTAAAGTCTTCTTCCTGTTATTTAAATACTTAAATTATGAAATCTGCTCTGGTAAACTCAAAAAAAAAAAAAAAAAAAAAGGAAAATCATGTGTGAGAGTCAATTCATCCTAAAGATGGAAAAATTAAAATGGTTTATTTAAAAGAGCGACGTCAACTTTTACAGATGTCATGTCTACCGATGATGAAGAAGAGGGTCAAACGATTAAAATAGGAAGATTAAGGAAAGGAGTAAAAGATGATTTTGATGATAGAGAAGGAAGAAAGTGAAGAGAAAGGTGAATCAGGGAAGTGAAGGAAAGAAGACAATCAGGAAGAAGAAAAAATAAGCTAGAGAAATGAGAAGGATGATGAGGAGCATGATGAAAATGAGATGAAGAAAGGAAGAACCAACGACCATAAAAAGCTCATACATATGTAATAGTGCATATAGTCCGATAGAAACAGCTTCTTCCTCTTCCTCCTTGATTACGGCAGCAGACAGTGGATTAACGCTGTTGCTCAAGTGTTTTCTTCATTAGAATTTATTTATCCACCAAAGACAAAAAAAATATATACCTGAAGTGTCCCATATTAAATATTTTGTCATCTCCGTTGACTTTTTTTTAAATACGCTACATCAAAATGCTTTAAAACACATTTGATGGCTGAAGTAATTGTGTGAATAAGAGCCTGAGTTCCTAAAATTGTTGCTGAGTGTTTGAAACTGCTGGTTTTAGAGTCCTAGCTCTTTCCTTGAAGCTCTCTGAGCTCTCATTCTGCCTGAGTTCAGCTCATCTGCTTGGATAAAGTGATTTCTTCATCTGAACGCTGCAGATGATATTTATCAAAACGCTGGGCTCCTATGGGAGGAGAGAGAGGCACTCCCTCTTCCTTGTCACCTCCTGTAGTGTGTGTGTGTGTGTGTGTGTGTGTGTGTGTGTGTGTGTGTGTGTGTGTGTGTGTGTGTGTGTGTGTGTGTGTGTGTGTGTGTGTGTGCATGTCTTTAGGAGAGGAGGAATCGATAGTGAGTGACAGGAGGGAGGGCCGCTGATGTCGGAGTGTTATTCTGGGCTCTCCTTATCACGACAGGCTGTTAGAGCCCACACACACACACACACATACACACACTCACAAGCACGCACGCACACACACACACACCAGTGATGGAGGTCGTATTGTTTGTAACACAGGGGGCGCAAAGTCATTTTGTTTGTGCGAAGCACTGGGCAGAATAACGTCCACACACACTCAGCGTGAACTCCTTTCATCAGTTTGGTGTTTTTCATTCTTTGCATGGGGCATTAAGTTCTTCTAATGGAGCACAGTGGTTTGTAAAACACACACACTCCAACACGGTCAGTTGTTTTGCCTTCTGGCTGAGGTATGTCTACTGCACAAACAGAGCTATCAGTTGTCACACTGGCTCAGCTTACATCTGTGTGTGTGTGTGTTTGTCTGTGGTGGTGTTCTGCTGTGTGTGTGTGTGTGTGTGTATGTGTGTGTGTGTGTATGTGTGTGTGGGTGTCTGTGGGTCTGTGTGTGTGTGTTTGGTTTCATCTCCGCTTTGTGCTGCTGGTTAATTTATAAAGGTTAAAGCCTTGGCCGGCAGGGAGGTAGGGTCACAGGAGTCAGCATCAGACAGCGTCTACACACACACCGCTATCGCTGAATGATGTCGTCATCACTTTATGATCATTGATGACGTGATCAGATCACGATCACGTTAATAGAATGGAAGTGTATATGTTTAGGACATGGTTAATTCTCTGGATATCCATTGGCCTACCTGGTTAATACTCTGGATACCCAGTGGTCTACCTGGTGAATACTCTGGATATCCATTGGTCTACCTGGTTAATACTTTGGATACCCAGTGGTCTACCTGGTGAATACTCTGGATATCCATTGGTCTACCTGGTTAATACTTTGGATACCCAGTGGTCTACCTGGTTAATACTCTGGATATCCATTGGTCTACCTGGTTAATACTCTGGATATCCATTGGCCTACCTGGTTAATACTCTGGATATCCATTGGCCTACCTGGTTAATACTTTGGATATCCATTGGCCTACCTAGTTAATATTCTGGATATCCATTGGCCTACCTGGTTAATACTCTGGATACCCATTGGCCTAGTTGGTTAATGGTACATTCATACCCGATTCAAGCCACAATGTATTTCTATGCCATGTCAGTGCAAACCTGCGACAAATCTTGGTGATGCTGTGCTGTTTAGATTCTCAGGGCGTCACATGATTGATGCTCGTGCAGAAATAGAGGGCAACTTATCATGGGTGTTGGCACAACCTGTTGATTCCTAGAATATTAGTTGTTATTTTGATCATTAGTTGATGCAGGTCAGCAAAATGCTTCCAAACTGGACTGATTTTTCCAGAATCCCATCATCACTGGCTCTTCCTTATTGCCCAACGACAATCAATGGAAACATATATCAGTTCGTATAAATGTCTTTTCTTCGCTACACAAAGAACAACTTCTCTTGCCTCAATTTGTAATTTTGTAATTTCCACTGGACATTTACCATTTTGATGAATGTGTTCCCTCAGATTTCCTGAGATTAAGGCATTTTATTATTAATTTCAACCAAACTTTTAAAGACCAAATAACTGTTATTATGGAAGATGATTTCAGCCAATGTGATGAAGGAAAAGTAAATGTAATAATAAACATTCTCAACATAATGAGAAACTGCCCAATGTAGATATTTTCTGAAAATAGTGGTTATAATAACAGACATTGTGGTATTATTCAAAATGACTCAAAACAATGTGAAATTTTCTAATGGAAATGTACTTACTCAACGTAAAGAGCTGAGAGTGTTTCCTTTAGTTTTAACTTCCAAAGTCTTTAATGTCTTTCGTCCTTGGTGCAATATTTTCTTAAAAACATCTATTTGAACCGTGACCGTGGAATGTTGGTTGAAGGGTCTCTGTATGTCCACAGCTGTTTCTAAATGCTCCTGCTGTTCTGGTATATTTGAGTTTCCTTGTGTCTATTTCAAATCAAAGTGCATTGAGCACCAATAAACACCAGAGTGTGTTCACAAGTTTGACAAGTCAGGCCGGCTGATGCAAAGAAAGACACAAAGAAGTATTTCAAATTTGATTACTGGCTGTCAATGAGCAGGATTTACACACAATTACAAAAATAACGGCATTTACACATAATAGCAACACATCTGTGAAGATTCTCACATCCTGTGTACAGTTTGATTTCTATGACCTCCTGTCAAGCGACCTGGTGGCTCTGAGTGCCTCCCGATTGGAGGAGTTGGTTTCAAGCTGCACTTACCAAAATTACCCAAAACTAGGGAGAGAAACACAGAGTTAAGATTCTCTCTCTCTTTCTCTCTCTCTGTCTCTCTCGCTGTCTGACTCAACAGCAGAATGAGGGAGAGAGAGAGGTGAAGATCAAAAGAAGAAATATGAGCCCATGTCACCACGGAAAAGAAGCGATCCTCTCCCTGTGTGTGAGCCTGACTGAACAAAACAGCGAGAGGGGAGAGGCAGGTCAACATGTGTGTGTGATGGGAAATAGATAATGTTTCACAAAGGCTCTTAAGTTTTTCTCCAAAAGGAGAGGGGGGGGGGGAAACACATTAACAATACGCAGTGAGAGAGGGAGGAAGCGAGGAGGCGTGAGTGATACACATACCGTAGGTTGTTCACGTCTGTTCTTTTTTTTTCACTGGAGATGGTAACAGCAACTGTAAAGAAAGAGTGACACGGTTGGGGAGGGGTGTTACGTTAAGGATATTTGGAGATGTAAAAAAGCAGCTAATAGCAGTCAGCATCTAGTAACAGTTAACAGGTACTGTATTTTCCGCACTATAAGACACACCTAAAAGCCTTTCATTTTCTCAAAAACCAACCGTGTGCCTTATAATCCAATACGCCTTATACATGAAAAAAAAAGTTTTAAAGTAGGCCATTCATTGAAGGTGCGCCTTATAAATCAGATGCGCCCTATAATCCTGTGTGCCATACATATGAAAGGCACACAGTATAGGCCATTTATTGAAAGTGTCCAGTGCGTCTTTTAGTGCGGAAAATATTGTACATGAAGTTTTTCAGCTGCATTTTAAAACGGCTGAATGCAGGATTAACTGGCTATCAAATAAGAACACAATGAGTTGCATTCAGTTTCATTGTGACACTGCTGCACTCCCATTTATGGGCTCCATTGGGGCACGCTTGTACACTATAAAAAAGTAAATCCAGTTAATTGATCAACCGAAAGAAGCGATCAGTAATCAGAGCTGATAGAAAAGGTGCAGCGGTGTCAGTGTGGACGTACCTGATGTGGCAGAGAGGGATGGGGAGGGAGGGAAGAGAGGAGGGAAGAGGGGAGGGAGAGGGTGTTGTCTAAAACAAGATTATTTGATGCCTTTGTATACGCACACACACACACACACACACACACACACACACACACACACACACACAAACACACACACACACACACACACACACACACACACACACACACACACACACACACACACACGGTCTCTTCAGTGCACTTAGCAGATTGGTTTAGAAATCGCATTAGGGAGTGTCACAACAGCTTTTCTTCTCGTTCACCAGGTAATCTCTCCATCCCTCCTCCTCCCTCTGTCATATCTCTTTACTCTTCCTTTCACCTCCTACTTTTCCCTCTCCTCCTCTTTTACATCTGTCCTTCCTTGGGTCTAAGCTCTCTTCCTCCCGCACCTCTCTCTTTACCTTCTTCCCACGTCTCCCTGTCTGTCCGTCCATCTTTCTTTTCTCATTTCATTTTTTTTTCTGCTTTTCACCCTCTTTTCTTTTTTTCTTATTGTCCATTTGTTCATCTTTCCTCTCTTGCTTCTCTTTTTGTACTCTTTTCCTTCATTTCTTCCACCTTTTGATTGATTTCTATTCCTCTCCTCCTCCCCTCTATCTTTTTCTTTTTTCTTCATTTCTTTTTTCTCTCCTCAGTCACCCGTCTGCTTTTTCCTGCTCTTTCTTTTTCTTGTCCTCTGTCGTTTTTAAGTAAACCAGTTCATCCCTGTTTCCTCTCCTCTTCTTATTCTTTTCACTAATATACTGTACATCTCTCCTCTCCTCTCCTCTCCTCTCCTCTCCTCTCCTCTCCTCTCCTCTCCTCTCCTCTCCTCTCCTCTCCTCTCCTCTCCTCTCCTCTCCTCTCCTCTCCTCTCCTCTCCTCTCCTCTCCTCTCCTCTCCTCTCCTCTCCTCTCCTCTCCTCTCCTCTCCTCTCCTCTTTCCCCTCTGTTCTATTCATTTCCTTCTTTGCTGCCATCTGTTTATCTACTTCTTTCCTTTCTCCTTCACTCTCCTCTTTTCCGGCATTCTTTCACTTTCACCCTTAATTCATCTATGCATCCTCTCCTCCTTCACTCCTTTCCCTTCCAAATCTGGTCCATCTGTTCATCCTGTCCTCTCTTCATTTTCTTTTCTTCCGTCTTTCCATTTCCACCTAATTCACCAACCATTCTTACACTGGTTTCCTTTTCGTACCCCTCCTTTTTTCCTCATATTTCTGCTTCTTACCTCCCTCAAACCCTATTTTATTCATCCTTCAAGTCTTTTACTCCCCTCTCTCTCCTCTCCCTCCACCTGGTCTAATCTCTATTTATTGTGACAGCTTGTGAGACTGAAAAATTAATAATACGGGGGGAAGCGAACAACAGATTTACAGTTTGGAGCAGGCGGCATCCTCAAACTGTGGTATCAAAGAGAGGCAGAGCGAGGAGGAGGAGGAGGAGGTCAGAGGCGAAGGAGGAGATGAAAGGAGAACAGAGAGGAGGAGCTGAGAAGGGGGTAAAGAGAGGGCAGTGTGGAGGTGATGGGTGATGTGTGTGTGCTGTCCCACGGACAACATGTTATTAATGAAAACAGAAGAAAAATGTAATTATCCATTTTTAACAGGCGGACGAGGAAGAGGGAGTGTGTCAGAGTTGTTACACAATAATTATAGACAAAATCACTTAAAACATGACAGGAGAACACATGAACGTTTGACCAGCAGCGTCTTCGTCATACAGAAACTTCAGACAGCGTGCTATTAACGCAGACTTTGTCATTTGTAATCCTCGGTGAAAACATGCGAATATGTGTTTTCTTAAAAAAACAAAACAAAACTTTAAACTTCCTTTTTTTTTTTTATCCTTTTCTTTTTTATGATTGTGTGTTTTCTCGCAGTGGAAGAACATGTCGACGCTGCCGCCGCCCTGCGCGTCAATACTTCTTAGCAGACAGCGTGTTATTAATGAAGACATATAATAATCCATTTAAAAACATGTCATCATGATTAGAATAATAACAGTGGTTAACGTGACTGGAGGGAGACATTCTCATCATTCAAACTGGCGTGGGATTGTGTGTGTCGTAAAGTTTTTCCTATTGTTTAAAAGACACTCTGGACAAGAAAGTTTTGACAATAATGTTTGCAGGATTAAAGTGAGAATATACCATTTTCATTTTTATTCGACATTTTCATCAGAAACGCTCCAACGTACAGTGAATGAAATTCTGAGTTATTATGTATGACTAGTGTGTGTCATCCTCTAATAAATATTTTCCGCATCAAAGACCAGTTGATAAATGAAAATAAGCCACTTTGATGCAGTACTGGCTTAAAAAAAAGCAGTATTCATTTAATTACACACAAGTCAAAATGGCAGAATGGAATTAAAAAAAAAAACCCAACCTGCCAAAAAGTCTCTGAACACACAGGGGAACTAAATGTGTATCCATCCACTTCTGAAAATAGTCCTCAGAAGGAGGATTTATTGATTTTGAACAATAAAACAGTGAAAACATGTTAATTATTGATCTATCAGATCTATCAGTACTTTTTTCACAAAAAACCCCCCAGATTTATATTGAATAATGAAGCCTTGGAAAGAACTTTGCTCTACTTGTCGCCTGAGTTTGGTTAAACTCTGTCCGGTCATCCGTAAAACTAAGCCACAGACACAAATGCGTCAGGAATTGGGTCTAAACCAGATTTTAAAGTTCTCCAATAAATAATTAGGTACAGTATTGGACCAATCTCGTCGTCTTCTGCTCATAAACGATGAAAGATTTTTGTCGTTTGGCCACCAAGAACGTCTTTTGTTTCTTCTGGGAGAGTTGAGCATCTAAAAACAATGTTTTTGAAGCTATGAGCTTGTCATTCAGTAACAGCGAGGAACGTTTATGTTGTTAATGTATTACTGTGTTTGCATGTTAACGTTTGTGTGTGTGTGTGTATGTGTCTGTGTGTGTGCAGGCAGACATGCTGTCGTTTTGATAGCTCATCACTGAAGCGATCCGGTCCACTGTAATTTTCTACTCAAAGCAAACAATGCAACAATACACACTTTGCTGTCAAAAAGCCCTCCACATCGCGCGTTTGTGTATGTGCATGTGTGTATGTGTGTGTGATGGGTGTTATGTGTCACTGTAACCGTCGAATCCGTCTCATTTTTGGTTCCTATTCTCCCACTTCTTCTATTTCTGTTTGCTTTCTTTCTCTCCTCCTTCGCTTGGTACCTGTTTTTTTTCTCCGGTTCTTTCCTTCTCTTTTTCTTCTCCTCCCTGTTTGACATATTGGTGTCACCAATAAATCATTTGTATTTGCTCCACCTTTACAACAAGAAAGGGGTAAGAGTCAGACCGTGTCAAAGTCAGTTTTCCTAAAAAAAAAAAGAAAAAAAAAAGAGAGAAACACACTGAATGATTTACGCTGCATTCATGAAATATCAGACATTTGTAAAGTCCAAACTCAGACTTGGATAAAATGATTTAAATATCAGGTTAGATTCTTTTCTTCTGAACCTTTCTGAACAGTTTAATTAAATGCAGGTTAATGATTCCATCATGTTATTTGCTATTGGATGAAATATATTTACATCATCAATATATTTGTGAAGTTAGGAGGGTTACATCAGGAAGGCAATATACCCCAATCAGATATAAGAAGTTTGCAAATTGTGATTGACAGGTTTACCGCCATCTTAAATTCAGCATTTCCGCATTTTATACCAAATAAAGAGACAATCCTTTCAAACCACTTTATATTTGTTCATTCAAGAGGTTCTTAATCTCAAAGAGGTAATTCTTTTTAAATAAATTTTAACAGATTTCTAATCTTGATTTTTGACATTGTTGAGAAGATAGGATGTCACTCCTTAGACGATATACCTTTAACACATCTGTTAATATTTCCTGTCGTGTTTTTCATCTCCACAAAGGGTTTTCAAAGTCACTTTATTAATATTGATGGAAAATGTATTAAAATGCCTTAATATATGGCAATATTAAAGCTATGTGTTTTCTAATTCAGCCTTCTGTTGTAATTGGATGTCAACAAAAATTGAGATATTTTTCCGTTAGATTCTCTTTAAAGTTTGATGGACTTTGTTTCTATAGATTATGCTAAAATCGAGATTATTTTCAGGTCCCCATCCTGCCATCTTTTGTGGAAATCCATGTTATAACAAACATAAAGTTATGACAAATATTGGAATGTCAATTCTTAATCCTTTATAAATTCAGACTTCACTTAGAACCTTTACCATTTGTTCTCTCCATTATTGATCTCCACCCAATATAAAACCTGACATGATATCAGTTATGTGCTCCTCACCTGAATTTGTTTTGTAGTCTGAACAACTACATGTTTAGGACATGTGAATCGCCTGCAGGATTATTACAACGTAAAATCAAACCACAGCTAAAGCCTGTAAAGTCACACACAGCCAACCTGACATAAAAGCCCAGTGAAACCAGTAAAACCACTGACTGTTACATGAAAGTGAAACATAGACCCGTCACACATCAACCAGCTTGCTGCTCCTTCATTAACTGAGTTTTTAATTACGATGGTGGCCGTGGTTATATTAGTCCAGTCAGGTAAAAAGCCTGAGTGCTTTACATTTTTGTCTTGAACTGGTTTCCTGCTTTTTTACCCCTGCTGTTAATCAGACTTTATAAGCCTTTCTTTTTCATCTATTCAATTAAACTGAAATGTTTAAAATCTTTTTTCTAAACCACAAAACCCTTCAGATGATGGATTTCCTTGCATTAGTAGCAGTCAAGCTGCAGCCAATACAAACTTTGTCAAATAATAGATTCAATATTATAAATTAGTTCAACTTTATTCAAATATTTTTACACCTCTATTCTATAATAACCATTACAATGTATAGTTAAGTTTTATACATTCATTCTGTTTCAAAGCAGATAGTGTTTAAGATAACAGACTGTTAAAATTAATAAAAAAATGTTTTATGCATTCCTAATATTGATACTGATCTCATAATTTCATCTTCTCCAAAATGATTAATTTGCAGCAACTTTAGTTAATGGCAAAAATGTATTCATTTTAATTCCACCAATTTAGCTTTTCATGTCATTGCATAACTCCATGTCAAATAAATTAATAACTATTCATTGGTGTTGCGTCGTCTGTATCCATAAATCGATACTTGTGTTTAAACTAGGGTGCTCAAAACTGCTCAAAACGAGCCCAATTTAACGATACAATGTCTGATATTAATCCGAATTACGCTAACCTGACTTAATCTGAACCCAATCACATGTTTAAGTATGTTGGACACCCATCAGCCACCTGGCAGAACACAGTTAAGATAGAATTCGCACACGGAGTGACACAAGTCATCGATTCAAGGACCGAAAGTAATCAAAACCCACGGCAGTTAAACAGATTAGTTTAAACTAGCGGACTCGCTGCTAATCTGAGCCCACATTAATCATTGATTCGGTGTCTGCCTGTAATTGATATGTAAATAGCATGTTTAACCTCCATTTACATGCGTGTTTGTGTGCGCCGATGAAGGCCACGGGTGTGTGTGTGTGCGTGTGTGTTTGTGTGTGTGTGTGCGTGTTTGTGTGAGAGAGAAGGAACGAGTGTGGGAGTACAGGAGGCATGTTGAAGGAGGAGGAGGGGGGGGGGGTCGCTTCCAAGTTACAAAAGAAGTTAATTAAAAATGAAAAAAGGGAATGAAGGGAGGGAGGAGAGGAGGGGGAGGAGGAGAGGGAAGGGGGACGGAAGCGGTTGGGGGTGGACAGAGGGGGAGAGAGAGAAAGAGAGGGAGGAAACGAGAAAAAAAATGGAAGGGAGGGAGGGAAGCGGTGTTTTATTGAAAACGGGTGGACAAACAGTGCGTAATTGGCTGGGGCCACAGGGGCTAAAGAAGAGGTTCAAAGAGAGGAGAGAGAGGGAGCAAATTAACAGATAGCGGAGGAAGAGGAGGAAGGGAAAGGGATGACGCGGGAGAAAGAGAAAGGGAAGAAGAAAGTGTTGACTCAGAGAAAGATGAGTGGATAAAATAGAGAGGAAGAGCGACATGTGTGGACGCATGAACGTGTGATTGGAGGACACGTCCGGCCGAAAAACATGGGCGTCATTTTTCTGGGAAGGATAACTAGCGGATTTAGAGATTTGCTCCCATTCGGCATCACAAAGAATAAATGTGGGCGTTGTTGTTTCAGGCAGAGAAGAGGAAGGAGATGATGAAGAATTTATTTATGGGTTGTTGTCTGTTTGATTCAGAGCTACAGTTGTCAGACGGTCAGAGGAACAAGGGTCAAACCAGAAGGTTTTATGTCAAGTTCAATCGCAGGTCAGTTTGTTTCTCGCTGTGGAAATGATGCTTTTAAGTCTCGTCTTTTGGGGGAAGTTGGAGCAGGTGAGCGGATTTCGTTGGTGGGACAGCTTAAAGATGGGTGGGGGGGTCAGAGGGGAAGAAAGGGGATGATGTCCAACAAAGGGTAAGAAGTTTTGTCTGAAGCAAAGTCTGAAATTGAAATTGAGCAAATTGCAAATTGAGCTCCCCATCTGATTGGATCCTGATCTCCATCACTCCTCCACCATATTTGCTGGATTCCACAAAGATAAAATTACAAATAAAAAAAAAAGACTCCGTTGGAGAATGGCTTTGATATTTTATTATAACTAAGCATTGTGATAATTCCATTTTTTACTTTTTATAATTCAAATTGTAATTAACATAAAAAAACTGAAGGGGTTGAGCTTGAACCGCCTTGCTGCGCGGCGACAGCACTACCCACTGCGCCACCGTGCCGCCTATTGGTATTTTACTTTCCTTTAACATTTCCCTTATTTTCTTCAGAAAAATATCATATTCATACCTTGGTTTTCATTCATGTCAATTCTAAACGTGGATTTGTTCATTCAGTAGTCGTACAGTATAAACTCCACTGTCTGACAAATGATTATTTAATAAAAAAAAGATAAAACCACTGTTTATCATTAGCTCTTTAGCCAAATCTGTTTTTAAATATATGTCAGAAACTTCTGCAGCTCTGCGCTTGTGACGTCATCCCAGTCGTCCACGGAGTTCGTTGTCAAGGACAACATGTATTTTAGGTAATTGGATGGAAGACGAATGATTCTGTTGGACCATTTGTGGACATTGTGCTGCTCTTGTAGATTTCTCATAATTGGAACTAAGGGATTTAAAACAGTGAAAAACAGGCAGGGCTGAGTTAAAAGGTGCGTCCACATACTTTTGTCCATCTCAGCGTGGCCGTTGCACCTCAGGTAAATAAGGGGGGCTGCTTTATTAGCATTTGTGTTGGTTTGAGAGAGAGAGAGAGTGTGTGAGTGTGTGTGTGTGTGTGTGTGTGTGTGTGCTGACTAAGGCTTATCAGATTCTCAAGGGGGCAGAAAAAAAAGCAGAAGAGAGCGAGACAGGTTAGAAAAAGAGGATAGAGGTTCTCTCTCTCTCTCTCTCTCGGTCTGATTGAATGAAAGCTGAAAGGTCGCGACCTCTTTCTAAACACTGCACGGTTCTCAGCATTAATCAAATAACGCTCACACACATGCCCGCACTCAAACTCGTGCGCTGACCTTCACACACTTGGTGTGCGCGTACACCAAAGATGCATGCATTTAAAGCCACGAAGAAGAAGAAAAAAAACAAAAAAAAAAACACAACTCACACTGGCCGATGCGGACAGATGCAAATGGCGGGTCGGACACACACTAGCAGGTGAATTTAGATCAGGATTATACATACATACTGTATAAACAGTGTCAAATACCCTGTGTGTGTTTCTTCCTGCATATTTATGTGCCTGTGTGTGTGTGTGTGTGTGTGTGTGTGTGTGTGTGTGTGTGTGTGTACGTGTGTGTGTGTGCATGTGTGTGTGGTCATAACAGTGACATCTGCACCGTTGGCTAAACAGCTTGCGAATATGCTGATAAAAACAACGCCGGCAGCCAAATTTACAACACCTATAAAACACACACACACACTCGTACACTCAGAGGGCGTATTATGGTGAGATTTACGGTGTGTCTGTGTGTGTGTGTTTGGGTTTATTGCAGTTTACAGGACAGAGAGAGCGTCTATGTAAGCAACATCTACACTGTGTGTGTGTCTGAGAGGGAAATGTGTGTTTTAGTAGAGGACACCCAGACTTTGAATTAGGAATGTAATATTTTTATTTTCTTTCCATATATTTTGCTTCTGCTTTATTTGTTTTGGTTTTACTTGCAGATTGTTACCGGAGTATTTTCCTGTTCAGGGTTGACATGTCCATTTTTAACACATTTCGAGTTATTTTTGGATATTCCACACAAAATTCAGCATTTAGCAGAAGAATTTTGATGTTTTATCAGATGCTGAAAACATTTAGGAAAATCTGAGGATAAATTCTTCATTCTTAGGGTAACTGTTGGAGAAATAATTGTTTCTCTTGGTATTCTAAATAAATTGGCCCTGCGATGAACTTAATCCTGCAGTTAGTAGCATCTTAATCAGATTTCTCAGTGCAGAAAATTTTCATCTCTTACCCAGAATAGTCCACACCTTCTTCAAATTCACACCATAAAAACATAAGAATCCCAAATCCTGAATAATTCCAAGGTCGGTGTCTAAGTTAACCTTCAGACATTTCTCTTTGGATCACTTCTAACTAGAATTCCTCCTGTTGCAGCTCAATAAATAAACAGGATGTGAGATTTCATTCTATTTCTTTGCTTTTCTAGTGAAAATGTGGCACAATGTCATAAATAAATACATTACTTATTGATTTTTATTTTTGTTTTTGTCGACTTTGTCGGGTGTGTTAATTACCCCTCAGCTTTATCAAATCTTGTTGGCCACAGATGTATTTTTTCCAGGTTTCCTGATATCGGACTTTGAAAGCAGCTGCTCTGATTTCAGTGTTTAAATGAGATATTTTTATTAATTTATTCATCCATGTTAAACATGATACCTTTGTAATTTGAGATATAAGATAAAACATTGATTTAAGCTGAATAAAATGAATGTTGTTTCAAATTAAAACTACCCGGATCAATATATATTAATATCATAATATAAATATTATTAGAAATTAGTGATTGAAAATTATAAGAATTCATGACTGTGTCATAAAACATAATGAAGTTTCATGGAATCAGTCTGTAAGGTTTCTGTAAAACCACCCACCCAACGAACCAACCAGCCAATCAACCAACCAACCAACCAACCAGCCAGCCAGCCAGCCAGCCAACCAAACTCTGCCTCCACGAAGGCTACCTAACTCTTCCTGGATCTGCATTTTGATCCAGATCTGACCCAGGATCTGTTTAAATATTTTACCTGCTCTACCTGAAGAGATGATTGGAATCTTTGAAGATTTTTTTTGTAATTAAAAATCTTCAAAATGATTGGAATAGCATAAAAAAACCAGCATCAAATGAGTAAAGATATAAAGGGCTTGTCACGATGAAGTTCTGTAGTAGAAATGAGTCCCAGGCTGATCTAAATTTACCAGTAGGGGTTCCTGGCTGCATAAGAAGGTTAAGAGTTCCTGATGTAGGCCGAATAAACACAAGCTATATTTCTCCTCCAAGTGCACTGACTCTTTTTAAGAATGCTGCTGTATTTATCCAGGAAAATGTATCATGAGCATGTTTATGCTTGTTTTTAATGACTTCCTGTTGTACATTCTCACCCTCCCACTGATCCACAGCCACAGCGAGCTGCTGAAGATTGGAGAACATCGCTGCCTCCACAGATCGCTTCTGTAATGTTTAATGTTGTTAACGGATTAGAGTGGGATTTAGCTGGTGGGGTAATGCTGGTGTGGTGGCAGGAGTCAAAGCAGGTGCAGAGGGAAAAAAAAAAGTAATTTAATGTAAGCAAGAAAAATTCATTACATTAATAACAAGGCAGTCAGAGACTGCAACATCCCGCGACTTACCCTGACATACTTTCAGGGTAGGACAGGGTACCCTGAAAGTAGTACCTGATAGTGCATAGACTAGTGCATACGGAGAAGGCTAGTGTGAGTAAGACCATAGATCAAAGCTAGGTAGGTAGATCAAAACACTAGCTTTATACTGGTCTTCTCCCTCATCTTTCTATCCGGTTCCTGAGTGTAAAAAAGCTGAAATTTGACCTTGACCTACTTTTCGCAAGGTCAAGGTCATCATTTCATTTTCATCCCCTTTGCTGCCCGAGTAACGTGCTATTTGTTTCATCTTTCTATTTGCAACGGTTGCGAAGATGTTTGGTGGACAAACGAATGGACAAACCAAACGGACGAACACATGAACACTGACAATTACAATATATCGCCGCATTGAAGCGAGATGTAATCACAAGCGTTCGTTTCCCAAACTCATCACCTGTATGATAGCTGGCTGTAGCAGCAGTTACGTAATGTATCTCAACACAATGGTGGTCGGCTTGTTTACTTATTTATCTAGTGAAAGCTCTACTTTATCCTCTATCATACGATGGATTGGAGAGAAATGAGATTAGTAAATTACCAATGCATCAGAGTCTGCATTCTAAACAAAATCACTATAAGAATTATATAGTTTTTATTCAAGAATTAGTATTAAACTATTAAATGAAATCAATGGGATCCAAATTGGATCAGGTTGACCGAAAGTGTTTATAAAGTTTTGCATTCACACATTTTTTTAATGTTTCTGATTAAACTCAGATCAATAAAAGACTTTGGCAATGAAGCAATTTGCATGCCGTGGCAGAAGATGGCAGTGTAACATTTGAAGGTCAAGACCAAAGAATAAGATCGCAGCAGCAGTTCAGCTAATCCAGACCAGAGGACTGTTAATAAACTCAACAATCTGTAACATCAACTAAACCGGACAGTCCGATATTGTTTTGTTGTTGTTCTGTTTGTGAGTTAGGTTAGAACCATAATAGACGTGTGAAGCAAGGCGTGGCTGTGATGTCATCATTCCAAAGGTCCGACCCTTTGCTGACATTTATAAAAGATTAAATTCTGGAACCAGAAAGTCAACAAAAGTTTATTTTTTCTGGTAAGACCATGTAAATCAACCCTTATATTCACTGCAGATGCATTTCTACATTTGTTTTAGTAGATTTTCATAGATATTTTCACTCATCAGCAGAAATCTTGTTTAACTGAGGAATTTTCCCAAACAAAAATATTGAGTAAGTGTTTCCATCAGTGGAGATTAGGCTGCGTTTTATAAAACTCAGAGAGTTTGAGTCAGACTGAATTAATGCTTTAAATCCAATAAGATAAGCTTGTTACCATGTTTACAGGACAGTTGGAATAATAAAAGCTTAATTTGATTCTAATTGAGTTATTGGAGTGAAAGTCAACACACTGATGGAAAAAGTTCTGGGAAGTTTGACTGATATAGAATTTCAGCTGGTGTGACGATGAACTTTGTGACTGGACTTTCTCCTCGGATCATTTGGTTTTCAGTCCGTCTGCAGGAGGAATGTGTGTGAACGCGTCTCATGTTGCTCCTCTTTTCTCTCTCCTCCCTTCCCTCCATCCTTTCCCTCGCTGTGCTTTGAATTAGACAATGAAAACAATGAATTTGGTGTCTGTTTCTTTCTCTGTGTGTCTCGCCCTCCCCCCACGTCTTTCTCTTCATGTTGCTTACCCTCCCTCTCTCTGTCTCGTTCTCTCTCTCTCACTTGGTGACCCTGGTGTCATCATTTCCCACCCGCCTCTCCAACCCCCACTTCCCACTCTTCTTTTATTTCTATTTTGTCTCTTTGACATGTTTTTACTTTAAATATCACCATCTCTCTCTCTCTCTCTCTCTCTCTCGATTGCATCCCCACTTTTTATTTTTTTAATCTGGCTCTCACTCTCATCTCTTTCCTCTTTCATCCCCTCTGTCTCTCTCTCTCTGTCTCTCTCTTTCTCTCTGTCTTTCTGTGTGATTTCATGCTCCAGCTCCTCTATTATCAGTCTGTCTGAGGTTGTGTTAACATCAACAATACTGCTACACATGCTCTGATGGACAGATAGATGGATGGACAGATAGTCAGATGGACATACAGAAGGGTGGATCCTCTTGAAACTCAATATTTTTCACTTATTCCTCTTTTTGTTGGCTTCAGCTTTAACCTGAAAATCCTTCACTTTTGATTGATTTAATGACACAAACTGTTCAGAAGAATCTTAATCAGGAGCCTTCAGGAACACCCTTTGTGTCCAAACTCCTCCACAGTGGACAGAAATGACTCATCTGTCTTAACAAATTGGTCAAAATGTGTATATTTTCACTCTAGTGGTTCTCTTAAATAGACCTAAATTTTTATTTATTCCGTGACTGGGATCTTTTTTCAGTCTAGGAGAGTAAATCCAAAACTTTGATATTATCTCACCAAACTTTTTATCTTGCTGTTCTTTACTTTCACTGCTTTGACTTCATTTTAACATGTTGCTAAATGTGGCCCAACACAAACAAGGCAAACATTAGCGGCCTCCTGTGAGAGAAACATCCAATAAGAACTCCTGTTGGAAAAACAATGTTTTTATAAGCCACAGCTGAAGACTGCAGTAAATTAAGAAAACACCGTTCAGTTATTTTCCAATCATGTTCAGGGTGTGTCTTTCCTCCACTTCTATGTAGCAGGCTGTCTTTTGTTTAATAATGTCATCGCAACTCAGGTGACCTTTGACCTTTAGTAAAAAGATTAATGATGGAATTTGTTTATAGCTTCTTTCTTTCACCCTCTCTTTCTTTTTCTCTTTCTCTCTTTTTATTTCTTTCTCCTGTTTGTCCACAGTGGATGGACGGAGGGAATGTCTTCCTGTCTCTCCTCCTCCCTTGTTCATTAATCACTCCCTCCCACTGCTCCTCTTTTTCTCTCTCTTCTTGCTCCTTTCTTTGATTTGATTCACCTATCAGCCCCCTCTTCCCCCCATTCTGCTGCTGTTTGTACTTTCACTTTATTGCAGTATCCTCTATTTTTTCCGGCCTTTTCCCTCTCTTTTCCATCTCTTGCTCCTTCTCGCCTATCTTTCCTTCTTTTTCTCCTACATAGCATCCTGTCTTCCTTTTTCTACCCTCTTTCTAAATCTTCTCACCCTTTCTTATGTTCTTCCCCTCTTCATTTTTCATTTTTTTCATCATTCATTTATTTGTTTTTTTGGATTCTTTCAGGATTTGCCAGAATTCAGCCATGTTTGTAGTTTTTGGATCCTTTATGTCTTCCGTTATGTTGGTATGTGAAGACTGAAGGAATGTGATTGTATCTCTGTCAGCTGAAATGTGGGGCCTAAAAAGCAGCATTTCCTGCCACAGAGGGTGAAAGCTGCAAGATTGTGTGTGTGTGTTGTGTGTGTGTGTGTGTGTGTGTGTGTGTGTGTGTGTACGTGTGTGAGACCCACTTAAGGCCAACACATATCACAGGCCCTGCCATTGGTGTGAACTCCTTTTGATTTTGTGTGTGTTTGTGTGTGTGCGCTTGTGTGTGTGCGTGTGTGTGTGTGTTTGTGTGTTTATATCGATGGCAGGACAACCTGTTGACCTGCCCGTATTCACCTGTGTGTTTTCCTAATAGGATGGTTGCCTCTGTGGAGATTTTTTGCTGGTCTGTGGACGGCTGTTGGTTTAGTTTGTGACTTACGAGGCAGTGATGCATTTGTTCCTCCTCCCATATATCTTGTCGGATTTTCCTTTAAACGCGGTAGAAGGTTTTGCCATGGTGCAAATTTTGGTGTGGGCTGGGATAAAGAGACAGTTTCAGAAATTTGTACAAATATTTTGAGCGTTGCATGGCTGACTGAAGCTTTTATTTTGAAAAGACTTACTAGTACCGATTATGATAGACATGGAAGAATGGAAGACAAAAAAGGAAGGAAGAAAGGAAGGAAGAGAGGGAAGTAGGAAGGGATCTGGATAAAAGGGAATCCAGAGGGCAGACATTTATTTTTCAATCTCAGAAACACGTTTATATCAAATATTTATTTTGGAATTAGAACAGGCGATTATATTTTGAGAGGAATTCATTCTGATGCCTCTGGAACACCTGTCTTGCCGACGAGTAAAGTTCTATCTGTTCCCTGTGTTTGTTCTCATGCTGAATTTAAATATAGAGTTTCACATATATAGGAACGTACCTGGTGGGGAGGAGCAACCCTTTGGAAGCATGACAGAAGCTCATGGTCTCCGTTAGACTGTTGACAACATTGTTTGTCCAGCTAGTTTGACCACATTATTCCAGGTTATTATTATGGTTAACCAGTAATAATATGTCCCTTTCTTGAGAAAAGATCAAATGCTGTCTAATTAAATGCCGATATGCATACAGTTGACAACTCCAACTTGGTGGCAGAACATGGAGACACTCAAGGAAAGTACAAATATGACAACTGTACTTAAGTACAGTACTTAAATTAAACTTATGTAGTCTCTCTGGCCATTGTAAAACACATTAAAAACTTTATTAGAGCACTTTTCAAAAGTTACCAAAAAATTCTCTGTAATTAAAGTGTGATGTTGCAGTCGGGGTTTGGTAATGTCTCCAGAGGAAGTCAAATATCAACAGTACAACAATTACTACAAGACATACAACACAGAGCGCTACAACTGCGTGGCTATTTACCGCACAAGATAGAATAAAAGGAAGAAAAAAAAGCAAATTATCAGTCAGCTATTATTAATAGAAGACTAATGCTGACTCCATTAAAGTCCAGAGCTGGTTAACGCTGACTCGGCACAATCCGGAGAGGAGCACGTTCAACTCCCAGAAAACAGATTAACTCGACTACGGCAACATAATGAGAGCAATAACCGGACAGTTTATTAAAAAACAATGTTTGGTTTGTGTGGCTGCTGAAATGTAACCAGGCAGGACAGACATTCATGTTTTTACAGGCCGTCTGCTTCCAGGAAAAGGGAATGACTGTCACAGACTCTGTTGCTGAGAGGCGATGTGTCACAAGGCGCCTGATATTTATGGGAAACACTTGTGAACTCATGAGCAGAAGCCTCTTACTAATCGAGATGGAATTTATTAATTTGTAGACGCACTAAGAAAGATGGATGAAACAAAAAAAAGACCTGCTGTAATGTCACTAAAACACAACCCATTGTGAAGCTACGTGACATTTTGCATGACGATGAAAAAACCGTCACATTAAGACTGCTGGTATTCCTACTGCTGTTATTTCAGCAATGATATCCAACTACCGCCATAAAAATGGTTTTAGCTGATGGTGCCAATGCTCCTCATCATTTCCTCCCTCTCTGAGCTCACACCAGCATGCTCCAGCACACCTTGTGTCCTTTAATGCAGAATGACAACGCTCCTGGTTTGGAGACCTGCTCAAATCCCCTGATGGCAGAATCTGTGTCATTTTGCATTAAATAGATTGTGTTTTGGAGCATAATGTTCTAGAGTGGACACCGAAATGAGGCATTGCATCACTCTGAGCTAATAAATCTGCTGCAGAAGGAGCCTGAAAATGAGCAGGTTTCATTTGAGTCCTTCCTGTTTTCATATAAATCAGTGTTTGGTTTCTGTGTGTCTGAAAATGACAAACCCTAAATGTGGATCAACTGATGATGTCACACACAAGTGTTGTGATTTACAGTCTTCGGTTTAGAATAAATAGATGATGTCTGACGCTGCTGTTGCAATTCTTCATATTTTTTGCTCATGCGTTATTTTCCAGGTCTATAATTCCATCAAGAACGCTGTAAAGAAAGACGATGTTGTACTTTGAAATGTTAGCATGACCCAACACAGCAGTATAATGAAGCGACCCCCCTTCTCCCTCTTCCCATTGACTACCTGATAACAGAGTTAACAGCCTTATAAAGTGATACTGTTTGTCTGTAATCAGATCCCATTGACAGCCTTATAAAGTGTGACACCACTAAAGCAGCAAACTGGGCGACTCGACGTCCACTGACAGGCCTTGTTTACCCCATGTTGGGATCAGATTGGATTAAAATCAAACAGGCAGTGAGGAATAAAGCGGAAGCTTGTGCTAAAGTCGAAAGTCATATATTTTTTCCTTTTAAAATTGAACGCTGTGACTCTAATATCACTGCAGAACAACCCAGATCAATAAAAAAAACGGGTCGATAATTTCTTCAGCAGCTGCTTTATTTTTTATTTTTGAGCTGAACTTCCCATCCATCCACTGACTTCTAACATTAGTTTGAATGTATGGCGCACGAGGGACGAGAAGAGGTCGCGTTCATGCCAGAAAAAAAAAGCAAATGACAAAGCAGTTTTATTGTTCTACTAGTTTCCGCTGTGATGTATTGCCTCCTCAATGAACGTTTCTTCTGGATCTCTACTCTAATTAGCCAGATTACTTCTCCCTCTGTTGAAGAAATGTGATTGTATTGTTTGTGTCATCTACAGGCCACCGTAGCTTGAGGCGACGTTACAGCGCATGTCATCTGGTACCCATCAGAGGTTGATAAAGGTCACAGCCACTTGATATTTTATAATCACCGTTTCTCTATGTAGTAAATTTATACAGAATTCAGTTGATAGATAATGAGAAAACGTTTTCAAGAGATTATTTTATTGTTTTTCGTTGACTCTCATCCTTTCATCCCTGATATCTGAGGGCGGCTCAGATATCGGGGTTTTTAACGGTTAAATGTGAGTTTCAAGAACCAGCTGACTTTTCAGTATTAACACCATCACTCTGTAACATTAACTGCTGATACAGAGCCGTTCTACTCTTTGGAGTTTTCCTCATGAAGTTGGACATTCCTGTGAGTTTCCTTGTTGCATTAAACCATGTATATTTTGATTAAGGAGTAGTTGGAGTAGTTGATTAAGTTTTGTCAAACTGCAGTAAAAAGCCTGCATTACAGGTGCCTTTTACACATGTCTTTGTCAGAAAATGTGACGTCAAGAACTACATGACAGACCTATGTTTCACTTCCTCCAGAACATTTGAGAAAAGCGGTCCCTTAATGTTTGGAAAATTGTAAAAACTGTTAAAGTCCTTCCAGTGAATTTCATGGAGGTCTACCGACCAGGTTTTAATCCTGCTGAGAAATAAACCAACAAATAAAAGGACACAGATAAAACCACGATTCACTGTTGAGGCCAAAAACTTTCTAACAGGGTAAGATATTTGAATATCCCACCTCATGGATCTTCAGGAAGTGGGTTCCAATACTCACTGAGTTTTTTTCAAAAACATTGACAAGCACAACATTGACTATGTGAAGGAATTTGGTGGATCTTGATAGGAATTTAGCATGTAGCTATTTAATTCATTTAATGTTGCAACTATGTTAACTTTAGCTGCTTCTTATCTGAACAACCATCCTTGATTTCATTTAATGGATCTCTCGTGACCGTTTCACTGTCTGACACATTAGAAATAAGCATTGTGTGTGTGTGTGTGTGTGTGTGTGTTTGTGTGTTTTACAGCTCATGTTTCACTTCAGTCTTCACCTTTCCATCATTTTCAATGCAAACATTTCTCGGTGTGTTCCTGCTACTGGGAGACGTTTCTCCTTAAAGTCACTTTGTCATAAAGCAGTTTAATGTTTCTGACTCCATATCAGCTGTTATAAAGGAGGAAAAGGGGATTAAAATGGTTTAAACGGGTGTGGTAAAACATGAACAGTCGGCCGTTAATAAAGTTGATATGTTAGTTCATCACTGTAAAACTTTACAGCTCTGAATGTTGATCATTTTTTACAATAACCAGCATGTTGTGTTTTATTACATTACTGTTATCACTTTTATAATGGCGATGTGTGTGTGTGTGTTTCCCTTCCCAAGCCGACCTACCACAAGGGTGTAATAGAATAAAAGATAATCTGTGTGTGTGTGTGTGTGTGTGTGTGTGTGCGTGTGTGTGTAAATCTGCAATAATAATATATTCTGGTAGATTCTGTGTGTGTGTTTAGGAAAGGAAAGTGCTGTGTGGTGTTTGTGTGTGTGTGTGTGTGTGTGTGTCCACTGTGACCCAGTGTAAACTAATATTGATTCAGCTGTTGGTGTTATACACTAGTCATAAAACTGGACTTATTGTAGGATCCAGGCTTACCTTCTGACTCTGTGAGTGTGTGCATGAGTGTGTTGTACCAACACTGCTTCTGTGTTTGTGCTACAGTCTGCGTGTGTGTCTGCATGTGTGTGTGTGTGTTTGTGTGTGTGTGTATGCATGTGTGTGTGTGTGGCCGTTGGCTCAGATTTAGACCATGAGTTCAAACACCAGTTTACGTGTCAAGTAGGGTTTTGTTCGAGCTCAACTTTTCACGCTGGCTAAAGGATTTAAAAACGTTCCTTTCTGCGTTTGCAACCAGCCAGGTGATTCATTACTGCCCCCATCTGGTGGGAGGTGGGGCTCGTTGGTTCTGATTGGACTAATCGTTTGTTACGAGTGTACAGTTTTACACCTGGTTCAAGATCGTCCTGCATTCAATCATTACTTCCTCACCTTCATATTAATGGAAAACCAGTTTCTTACGTCGCAAGACGTTTCTGCAGCTGACGCAGATGGAGACTCGTTTTAAAACGTGAAACAACCAACAGAAATATTAAAAGTTTCTCTGTGCACCAAAATCAAAATCAAGTTTATTCACCCTTTTTGGAACTAAAAAGTTAACTGTACACAAAATACTTTAAAATGGCTTTTCAGGGCGCAGTGGCTTTTCCGATTTTGATCACGTATGGTTAGAGAATTCAAAATAAAATAACAATTATAATAGTTAAGTCATTTATTAAATTATTTATTTATGTAGTAAACACATTTGGGATTTGCTTGGGGAAGAAATTTATTTCCTCTGGTTTCACAGTGATGAGATAATCGGTTGTATCACTGCACCCCAGGGTGTAGCAACCACGAGGGTGATGTCACCGCCATGATGCTGCTCCAGTCCAAAGTTGTGTACATCTTTACATCAGCATGATAGAATTATTAATAATAGTCAATTAGTGAATTTATTCCATCTCTAATAGTTAGGTTTTATTTTTAGTATAATATATCCACAGATGTTTTTTTTAACACAGACATGATGTTGACATTTTAATGAGAATCCTGATTTATTCTGACATTTTGTGATCGAAAGGTTTGTGGTTATAATGGAATGCAAAAATAATTCTAAAAATGAGTAAGGCATTGTTTAAGTAAAATAACTTACTTTTACTCTCTTGGCTTCATATTATTAAACATCGTAAGATTTGTACCAATAGAACATATTGATCTTATTGTGTGTATAACTGTTTGCATATTCGATTATTGACAGCTGACAATCACTTGTATTTTGTTGCTCACATGCTGTTTAGTTTTCTCTCTTCCACATCCGGTTCTTCTTCTTTATCATTTTCAGATTGTCCTTTGATTCTTCTTCTCTGTCCTGTTTTCTTTCTCTCTCATCTCTCTTGTCACTCTTTTGTTCTGTTCTTCTTCTTTTCCTTCCCTCTTCCCTTTGCACTCCCTCGTTCCTTTCTCCTTATCCAAATAGAGGACACAGACAATCCAATAAACGCCCCAGCTCTCAACAGCTGGAGTGTGTGTGTGTGTGTGTGTGTGTGTGTGTGTGTGTGTGTGTGTGTGTGTGTGTGTGTGTGTGTGTGTGTGTGTGTGTGTGTGTGTGTGTGTGTGTGTGTGTGTGTGTGTGAAGCACAGTCAGCAGAAAACTAGGATGACACCCTCAGCGCCGGACAGGAATGTCACAGAAAAAAGAGAGATGAAGAAATAAAGAAAGAAAGAGAGAGAAGACAGATGGGTGAGAGCGAGCAAGGAAGGACATGAGGAGCGAGAGAAAGAGAGAGAGAGAGAGAGAGAGAGAGAGGAGAGAAGAACAAAACTCTGGGGACTCAGAATGACACATGCAGTATTACTCACCATCCCATACATCACACACACACTGAATCTTTAGTTTGAGCACAAACAAACACACAAGGACACCAAAAGACAAACCGACACACTTTCTCTCCACTGTAAAAAAAAAAACCAAAAAAAAAAAACCCCACCGCTTTGGGGGAACCATTACCCCTATCTTGATAAATCACTAGAAACAAAAGTGAAATTTGGACAACTGTTCCCTATTGTAAATGATTAGAAAGAATACTAAACATGTAGAGTTTGGAAACTGTTCCCTTCTGTTGATTAATCAGAAAAAAAGTGTTGCCTTGCGGAACTGTTCTCCGCTCTGTACCAATCAGTTGTAAGAAAGAAAAATAGGTATGTAAAACTGTTCTCTTCTGTAAGTAAGTAAATAGAATAAAGTATAGATTTAGGGAACTGTTCCCTGCTTTAGAGAATTAATCATGAAGAATATTAAGTTTTTCAGAAGTCACGTTTTCTTTGCAAAATTGTGGATGCTGCTGTGTGTCTGCGAGATTTTGTTCTACGCTTCATAATAACATCAGTCTTTCTTTTCTTTTTTAAGATTCAGATTATGCTATGCTATGAACTGGACATAAACTGATGTGTCTGATGTATCAATATGGCTTATACCAGTTATAATAAACTCATAAACTAATCACAGCTTCCAACAAGGCAGTCAGAGACTGCAACATCCAGTGTGAGTAAGACCATAAATCAAAGCTAGTGCATAGGTAGATTAAAGCTAGTGCTTTGATCCAGTGTCTTACTCACACTGGCCTTTGCCCTTGTCTTTCTATCCTATTCGGTTCCTGAGTGTACAAAACTTGAAATTTGACCATGACCTACTTTTCTTCATGACCTTGAAGGTCATTTTGGGAGCATCATCACTTAATCACTTTGTACAGGCTTTAATGACAACAGCATTGACTAATGTATGTGTTATCAGATTTCAACTTCATTACTTAACAAAATTTATCAATTTAAGATTTTCATGTATAGGAACTCAAAATCATTTTACTGCTGTTCTTTACACACTGCATTTGGAACAACATTAAATCAGCCATAAAGATTCTTTTTAGTGAGCAATTATGCATAAGATGCAGTTGTTAGGACCAAAAGTGTTTTATAGAATGTAGGCAGAAGAAAGCAGCATTTTTTCCAGATTGATGGTGGCTCGACCTGAAACTTCTGATCTTACGATCAGACTGTTCTTTAAAAGGAAAAGGTGATTTGAACCTTTAGCGGTGGTCTGTGTTACTTTGAGTGAGGCTAACAGGCTAAAGATGGGCTTCAGAGAGAGGGGAAGAGAAAGACAGGAGGAGAAATGAAGAGAGGCAGAGATAAAACATGGTATAGGTAGGACGAGAGAGGAGATGCGCCGAAAGAACAATGGAGGAAGAGAGAGACATAAATGATGGTCGGTGAAAGAAATGAAGGGAGAGGGAGAGATGAAAGATGACAGGTGTGGGAGGCAGTGGGCGCTAGGGAGAGAGACATAGAGAGACAGTGAGAGAGATGAAAGATGTTAGGTGGAGGAGAGAGAAGGAGGAGGGGTGTGAAAAAAGAGAGAGATGACAGGACGATGAAGAAGAGGAGGAGGAGAAGAGGTGAGCGTCCTTGCACTGTCAGGGGCGATCGATGGCACATCATTTACATTACACTGACTTAACTGCAGAGAGAGAGGGAGATGGAGGGGGGGAGGAAGAGATTGATAGAGAGAGAAGGAGGGAGGAAAGGACAGGTAAAAGAAGAAGAGGGAAGGATGGACGGAGGTGAGGGATGGAGAGTCGGAGGGGCAGAAAATTAACTACAGTTGAGAAAAGATGGAGGGATGAAAGGAAGGTAAAAAAAGGCGAATGAAACTGATCGGATCGCGGTTGGGGCAAGTCTTTTTTTTTTTTCATTCTCTTCTCCCTCTTGGTCTTCATCATTTTGTCTCTCACCTCCCTCTCTCCTCCTCTCCCTCCCTCAGTTATGTGTCACACGTCTCTTCTAATTACTTTCATCCCTCCTTGTTTGCCATCACTGTGAGCCATCCAGCTCTTTGCTAACTAGTTAGCACTGCCATTAGCCTGTTCACATGTTAACAAGTGTGGCCCTTAACTGTTCACGTTAAATATAATTGTGAAGTAAATTTGAAAAATTTGTATTTTAAATGTACATTTCACTTTCTTTATACTATTTTCTCCCTTTTAATAAAAGGTAACTCTGTCAGTCACTTGGCTTTTTGCTAGCTGGTTAGCAATGCTACTAGCCTGATTACAAGATAGAACCAATGCAGTCAGAGACTGCAACATCCTGCGACTCCCTGAATTCAAAATTTTACCCTGACCTACTTGCATAGGTCAAAGATCAAATTAGTAGCTTTGATCTACGGTCTCACACTGGCCTTCTCCCTCGTCTTTCTATCTTATTCCTGAGTGTACAAAAGCTGAAATTTTACCTTGAAATAGTTTTCTCAAGGTCAAGGGTCATCATCTCATTTTCATCCCCTTTGCTGCCGGAGTAATGTGCTTTTTCTTTCATCTTTCTATCTGCAACTGTTGCGAAGAAATTTGGTGGACAAACGGACGGACGGACGAACACACAAACGCTGACAATTACAATACATCAAGCGGGATGTAAATACTAGATTTAATCCTGGATTACATGCATATATTAGCATGCTAACATATTGGTGCTCAGCAGGTATGATGTTTCACTATCTTTGCTCACCTTGCTAGCGATGCTGGCGCATTTTCATGTTTGTCCTCATAAGAAAGGCCAGAAATCCCAATCCTAATGCTAATATTCATTAAGTTTAATGTATGAATAGTGATATATTTCAATTATTATGCTAATATAACATACGAATTACAAGTTATGGTTACAGCGCAACATGAATTTTTAACACAGAAACAGTTCACTTTAGCATTAGCCTAGCATTTTGAGCTAATACTTAAATGTCATGTTTTTTCTTTCGTTCCTCCTCCTCCTCCCTCCATCCTTTGTACCACATGTGACATTCCTTCTCAATGTGGCGCATTGAAAACTTCCTGTTGTTATGAAGCACTTCAAAGAGATGGGGGGGGGACAGGGAAGGAGGGGGGTGGGGGAGAACATTGAGTCTGTTATAGTTTTACCTCTTAAATGCTAACATGTGAGAGCACCCTGTATGCCTGTATGAATTACCTTGTGTGTGTGTGTGTGTGTGTGTGTGTGTGTGTGTGTGTGCGCGCACGCCACATGCCAAGGGAGAGAGGTAATGACGCTTACAGCCAGCGCACACTCACGCAGACATGCAGACACACGTTAGCGCATCGACCTGTACAAGTTGTCTCGTCAGCAAGTGTGTGTGTGTGTGTGTGTGTGTGTGTGTGTGTCTGAGGTGTTTAATATTTAATAGGTACTGGTTAAAAATGCAGGAGTGTTTTTGTCTCTTGTCCCGTAGCACACCTGTTCCTCTGGAAAGAGTAACTGAAGAATGGATGGATGGATGGATGGATGGATGGATGGATGGATGGATGGATGGATGGATGGATGGATGGATGGATGGATGGGTGGGTTGGTGGGTGGATGGATGGATGGATAGATGGATGACAGACATTTAGATTCAATTATGGATAGACAGATGAATGTTTAGATGAATGATATAACAATGAATGAATGGAACTGTAGTTTAATGGAAGTAGAAGGATGACTAGAAGGTATGGAATCAGATTCAGAGAATAGATGGAGAAAAAGCGAGGGATGGAAAGGAGAGAAGGTGTCACGAGTTAATCGATGTAGTTTTCCTGTTTCCCTCCACTCTGTGTTTTAAAGTGATTTTTCTCCTTTATTATTCTCGCTCTACTTCCCTTATCAATCAATAGTTATTATTGGCCTCCTCACTCTCCGTCTATTTCTACTGGTCCTTTCTTCTTCTCCTCTCTCTATCCCTCTGTCAAAAAAAGAGAGGCAGAAAAAGAGAGAGGAAGGAAACACTCTGATACACAAACACAGAATGAAGTCATTCATCTGTCCAATCAAAGAGGCGGAAGCCCAGAGGAAAGTAAACATCCATCTCTCTCTCTTTCTGTTTGTCTGTTAGTCTCTCTCTCTCTGTCCGTTAGTCTCTCGTTCACTTAGAGTCCGTGAGTGTCCATGATGATGATGCTCCTGTGTGTGGACGGACATACATCCCATCTCTCTGGTGTCTCTTTAAAAAGAATAGATTGTTATTCAGCTACAGAGAAAAGAGAGAGAGGATAAAGGTGTGACACGATTTATGATGGACGACAAAAAACAGACGGAGAGAGAGAGGGAGGTGAGTTGGAAGGGAAACGGATGATGGGAGGAAGAGACGGGAAGACATAAAGGGAAGGAGGAGAGATACATGCAGAATGGAAGGAAAGGGAGAGAAAGGGTTTGAATGAACGAGAGGAAGGAGGAGGAAAAGAACAGAGAAAGAATGTATAAAACGGAAGAAGCGTTGAAGTGCAAGGAGACAGTGAACGATAGAGATGGATGGACCAAACGGGTAGAGAGGAATGCAGTAAAAGAGAGAAAAAGACATGAAGGACAGGGAGTGAGATGCAGATGAAAAGAACGGATGAAGAAAGGGAAGAAAGTAAAGGAATCAAAAAAGAAAGAAGAAAATGGACAGTGGGACAGAAGGAAAGAAAGGGCGATGGGATAGAGATTTTAAAAAAAGGAGAAGAGAGAAATTAAGAAAGTAAGAAAAACAAACTGAGAGTGAATGAAAAGGGGAGAGACTTGCAAAAAAGAGAAAGAATAGCGTAGGGAACGATAGAGAAAGAGTATGATCAAGACAGAGAGATTAAGGGAAGAAGGAAGAGTAATCGATGGAGAGGTTGTGACATCATCATTTGACCTCACGTTGGGGGAGGGCAGAAGATGAAAGAGGGAGTTAGCGTGGAGACAAAGGAGATGGATGGAGGGATGGGTGGATTAATGGAGTAACAGACAAAAATAGAGAAGAGACACTAAAGCAGAGAGAAGAGAGGAGTGTTTTTAAACTGGAATTAAAAGTTCTATGTTGGGAAGAATTGGGATA
The DNA here is from genome assembly GCA_013358685.1 of Antennarius maculatus. Taxonomy (NCBI): domain Eukaryota; kingdom Metazoa; phylum Chordata; class Actinopteri; order Lophiiformes; family Antennariidae; genus Antennarius; species Antennarius maculatus. Next base: position 4,766,573 of record CM023628.1, read on the forward strand.
TTTAAATTTGGATGGATGCTGTCACTGAAATCATTTTGTCAGACATTATAAAATAAAATACAAAAGCATCAATAATAGAATCAGAACAAAGAAACTAACTGGGAATTAAAACCTCATCAGTAACAGGATTATTCATTATGTCCTAATTACTTTTTAAATATCCCTTTTCTCATCTGTAGTAAATGAAGAGAACAAACTGGTTGTAATTGATTAAATAATTGATAATACTACTGAGATAGAAAACGGTCCATGAAGGCGACACCGATAACACACCTTTACTCATTATGGAAATACATCTAATCTGACGGTGTGTTCTCGTAGTGTGGGAAAAAAATAATTCCAAGTAGTAAAATTTACCTGAGTGACAACTTTCATGTAAATGGAATGTAGTAATAATGCAAAGACACAGTTATTTATTTAAAATAAGTAAAAATCAGTGAAGAAAATAACTAATTTCAAATTATAATACAAAATTGGAGTGAAATAGAAAAGAAAAAAAAGAAAAGAAAAGAGGTGTGGAAAATCAGAGCGAGATGAAGAGACAAAAAAGGATAGAAAGATTTTAGCTAAAGAGGGTCGACCTCTCTCCCTCTACCCACATATTGACTGTACCTGATGAACTGTGCGTGTGTGTGTGCGCGCGCATGTGTGTGTGTGTGTATGTGTGTGTGTGTACGCGCATTTGTGTGTGTGACCTCTGCACATTGCCTGCTAAATCAATCTGTCAAACGTGTTAGCGACTCTGTGCTTATTCACCGCCATGCCTGTTTGTGTGTGAGTGAGACCGACCCTGACCGGCCATCAGAGCCAATGACGGAGTATTGATCAAGGCTCCGTTGCCATAGAAACGGCCGTTTGGGAGGACAGGCGAGGGTGCGTGTGTGTCAAAGTGGGAAGACTTACTTCAAGGTGGCTCATCAGATCATCTGGTGTGTGTGTGTGTGTGTGTGTGTGTGTGCGCGCGCGCGCGTGTGTGTGTTTGTGTGTGTGTTTGAGTGTGTAAAATGTCAGCTCCATGCTTTTCATCCATATTTTGTTTGTGTTCTTGTCCCATTAAATCTTATTTAAATAAAAACTTTATTCCAAATAAAAATGACAACACAGTCACAAAGTCACATGATGTCCTGCAAGTGATGAAGAATTCCATGGAAACGAGGACTGAAACGACGAAGAACGATGGATACACATTTGGCACAGAATGACATTGATAATGGCAGGCTTCACATGACATCATCCACATCAATACAATATATTGTGATTTTTTTTTAAATTTTCTCTTTAAAATCTCATTTCCATCTGTAGGAATGGTAGGAAAGGATCTGAACATGTGCAGTTGAGGTTATCAATAGGAGGGGGTCAAAGGTCGCTGGTTTACCTGTTCTGTTGTTAATTTCAAGAAGCGAAGCAAAACATGAGACCTGGAGAAGAACAAAATGTTTTCTCTCTAAGGGGTTAACCAATGAATGTAGGTCAGTGGACTGACAGTGTGTGTGTGTGAGTGTGTGTGTGTGAGTGTGTGTATTGGAAGCCAGGCTTTTGCGTCTATATGCAAGTATGTGACTGTGTGTATATGACTGTATGTACTCAAGCTTGTGTGTGACCTGCTCTTTGTTCCTGAGCTCGGTGCAGTAAGGAGAGTGGACCATTGACGAGGATTAATGCCCAACATATGGCAGCCCTACGGGACACACACACACACACACACACACACACACACACACACACACACACACACACACACACACACACACACACACACACACTGCAGTCATTATTCTGAACAAAGAACTGTAAGGCTAATGAGAAGGCAATATCATGTGTCCTTTGCATGTACACACACACACACACACACACACACACACACACACACACACACACACACACACACACACACACACACACACACACACACGCATACACACACCATGTTTTCACGTGCTACACACCTTAATGCTACTGGTACATGTATTCATGCAGATGAACACAGTTGGTACTGGAACCTATAACCATTGTGAGTGTGGGAGTTGAAAGGTTGATGAAAAGGTTTGAATGCAAACACCTGTGTATGTGTGAGTGTGTGTGTGTTCCACTGGCGTGTGTGTGTGTGTGTGTGTGTTTGTTGTACAGGTGTGTGTTTGTGACTGAAGGAGAGAGTGAGGGGGAGGTCAAGCAGAGTTCACAGTAAAAGTGAAGGTTCATGTTGTCATTTCTTCATGCTCCTCTGCCTCCGTCGCTCTCGCTCAGAGTGTTTGTGTACCCGAGGTCCTCACTGTGTGACAACAGTTGCTGCCATGTGTCTCCTTGTTGAGGATGAAACATCCCTGAAATGATAGAGTTTTAGGGTGAACACTAATGTTTAATGCTGAGGGCCTGTGTTCCCTCTAATTTTTCATGTGTCTGGGTAAACACACAGGCTTCCTGAGCGCACTGCGGACCACTGTGAGCAACATCAGATGTGCGCACTGTGGCCACACTTTTAATGTAAGTGATTTGGCCCTCTTGAAAAGAAAAAGATAAAAATCTTGTTCTTCATGAGATGTGTAGTTTATTATATGCGAGGGTCCTGCTTTGGCCAATAGGTGAGGTCCAATTGTGGCCTGGCTTAGGGTCCTGTTCTGGAAGAAATTACATCTATACACCTTTCAGACATAACATTTTGTTCACATCAACGTGTGCTGTTGCTTGTGATATAGTGTAAATGCTTGTAACTCTTGTAACTTTTATTAGCCTTTCTACTACCTATAAATTATCCAGTAATAACAGCATTTAATGATTAATATCCATAAATAAAAAACTCTTAATAAATGTCATTAGAACATGCACAAATATCACGTAAATTTTAACTTATTTGTCACGTGGTTGTACAATTTGTCCAGGTAAATGGTTCCGTTCTTGCTTTGAACTTTGAACTCTCTCAAAAAGAAAAGAAATCTCACCCGGTTTTTCCGCTTGTTCTTCTGTATGCATATAATCCGATAGCCATTCCATTTACTTTGGCTTGGTGAATAGATGTGTGTGTGTGTGTGCGTGTGTATGTGTGTACTTCTCACATAGATGATCACACCCCAAACCTTTTCCTCACATTTTTACACTTTGACTTTCTCTTGTCCTCCTCTCTGCCACTCCCAGTGGGATCAGGGCGATTTGCTTCGCCATTCCAGAAAAGCCTGCATGGATTCTCTCCACACAGAAACATAAGCAATTGGTGAATTTAGGTATTAATAACTGAAAATCAAAGAGCAGACTTCCAAATACGAAAATAAAAAAGTTTTTAATCGTGCTCCAGTCTTTCTTCAGATACATGCAGGTAAACAAGAGTTTGTCCTGTTTATATATAATTTACAAGTCGCTGCACTGGGAAAACTGAAGACAGTGGAATCCTTCAGAAATCCACAGGTTAACTGGTAACAGGTGATTCTATGATGACATCATGGCTATGAAAGGTGCATCCTAAGAGCTCAGGAATTCCCAAGGACGGGGTGAGGTTCACTGGATCATAAAAAAAATTGGCTCAGGATCACATTTAACTCTAAAATGATGTTGTTCTTTCTTAACACCGCATCCTACTTCTTTGGAAGCGTTTTGACCGTTCACCACACACAGAAACATTCTCCTGTAAATACACATCCTGCTTTGAAATTGTAAGACAGTATTTTTATTTTTTTTCTCTTACAGGTCTGATCAATTTATTACAGTTGCTCTGTTGTTTTCAGAACCTTCAGTGTAGAGACGTTTTGTATTCATTAGGTTTATGTTTCTGTCTAAACTATTCATCTCGGCTGTCTCTTGTTCTTTTCTATCCTATTTGCATCCGGTGGCTCCGTGGTGATGTGTTGTAGTGGATTTAGTTTTTGGTCCTCTCTCTCTCTCTCTAGGTGTAAATGACTTTGGACGGCCATCTGTTACTTAGTCACCCTGCAGAGAGTTGGCCTGCATGCACACCTCCTGTGTGTGTGTATGTGTGTCCGTGTGTGTGTGTGTGTGTGTGTGTGTGCAGTTACTGTACTCCTGCTTGTGAGTGTGCTTATTTATGCCTACGTGCACATACAGGTAGTAATGTATGAGTGTGTGACTGAAATGAAAGGAGGGATGCTTTGTTAGTGATGTGTTCAGGCTCACCTGCACATGTAGAACACGAGAACACGAATTTCTCCGCTTGTGTGACAAAGCGACATCACCTTTAGCATATTTAGCTCCTTTCTCTGCTGCGCGTGTTCTGTAAAAAATGCAATTGTTCACAAAAATTGTACAGTACCTTGTATAGTACATATTAGCGTCACCTTTATTTAATTTACAGTGGTTTTACAATGGTTGTGTGAAGGCTCTTATTGTGAAGGGGCTGAGTCCTGAGGACTGAATAGGAGCTTCTTCAATCACTAAATATTATTTTGGAAAACATTTTGGTGAAATTAGAATAATATTACTGATGTTACATGATGATTAACGATGAAGTGGAAATATTTGTGATGACAGTTGTGAAGACATTGTCTCAGAAAAGCCAATCATTTTTTTAGCATACTTTTAAAAGTTTAAACAGAATCAAGAAATACTGGTGCATTTTATGACAAAGTTAAATAAAAAACATAATTTAGTAGAGTAGAAATTATATGGATCAGTTGTTGAAACCACTATTATTAGCATCAATATAAATATTTGAAAGAAAAAAACCCCCACATAAATACTAAATATAAACTAAACCTAAATGAATGCCTTGAAAATGTTCTATTTTAAATATAAATGTAAATCATATAAATTTTTAATCCATTTTGGTGGGTCAGATTCTGGATCATGTCTTTAATACCTCCATCTTTCCCCCCCTTCAGCTCTCGTCCGGGCCGACCTCCGAAGCGTTGCACTGGTGCAGGGATCCAGGAAAGCCCCAGGCTGCTGCACCCGGGCCTCCCCGGCCTGCTTTCCCCCAACCTGCTGTCACACACGGGTACGACTCAGATTCCTTTTCCTTCAGTTGATTCTATTTGAACTGGACAACATCATACACACCTCTAAGGTGTTCCTGTTCTGATTCAGACCAGTCACAATTCCAATAAACAGTTAAAGATGTGAGTTACTGAAAAATAATTCCATCACCTTGAAACCAACCTTGTGATTATAAATGGAATATTAGAAAAACAAGCATGGATTGTGGTCCAACATTGATGTTGTGCAAATATAAAACCTTTGTGGAGTTTTAAAAAAAAAAAAATCATCACCTTAGCTATTCTTAGCTATTCTGAGGCCACACCCACATAAAGTTTTGAGGGTTTATTCTCATGAAATCTGTGAACAGTTCCATTATGATGATGATGATGATGATGATGACGATGATGATGATGATGATGACGATGATGATGATGATGATGATGATGATGATGGTTATGTCATATTTAACGCTGGAGTTTTACAATGATCGATATGAAAACATCTTTGAGTTGTACCACCGCTGGCCACAGGAGCACACTGACACCTCTCATGTTGTCTTCCTCTTCCTCTTCCTTCACTCTTATAATTCACATCTTCCTTCGTCTTTCTAACCTTAAGTACTTCCTCTTATCCCACATTCCTTAGTCCCCATCTTACTACATCTCTTCCTCTTCCGCTTTTGCCTGATTGTCCCGCCGTGTCCTCTTTGAGTGAAGGAAACAGAAAGAGGGATGTATTTCTTCGAGGAGAAAACAGAGAGAGGAAAAGAGGGATGTCACCGGAGGAGATGAAGAAACCTAAAAAGGACTGCCAAAAAACAAGGGAGGGAGAGTTAGAGAAAAAAGAGGGTCACAAGAAAAGACAGATTGTTTAGGAGTTGAGAGCAAATGAGTGAAATAAGAAATAATATGCAGAAATAAGTCGGAATGAAGGAATGAAGGGAAAAAAAGGATTTAATTCGGGGGGAAAGAGAGAGAGAGAGAGAGAGAGAGAGTGTGTGACTGCATGGTGGTGTGATGAATGACACGTCTCTGGGGTCCCACTCCTCCATCTGTCCATCCCTCCCTCCATCATCCCTCCCTCCCTCCCTTCTTCCCAACTCACCTCCTCTTTCTTTCTATCATCCCAACTTCACTGCCTCTATTTCTTCTTCCTCTCCCTCTTTCCTTTCTTCATTTTTTTCCTTCATTTTGTCACATATTCCTCCCATTCTTACCTTCCATCAAGTCTCCATTCTTCCATTCTTGTCTTTTTCTTGTTTCCTTTCCACATTCCTCGTACTTTTCCTTCCTTTCCTCTCTTCTCTTTTTATCCTTCTCTCTCATCTTTCATACGCTCTTCATCCCTCTATTTTATTCTCGCTTCCTTCATTTCTTTATTCTTAATGCCCACGTTTTCACTTTTTTATTCTCTTCACAAATACTGTTTTATGTTTTTTCAACCTCCCATCACTTCATTCTCTCTTACCTCCTTTTGTCATTTTCTCCTGTCCTTGCTCTCTTTTTTGTCTTTCTTCTTTCTTTTCTTCTTTCACACATCAAAAATCTTTAACTTCCACACATCCTCATAATCTCATGTCCTCCCTTATTATTTTCCATTATTCCTCTCTTTCCTTTCATTTCTCCACCCTCCTTACCGTTTTCTACCTCCTCCTTCCTGTATTCACGTTTGGATTTGTAACTTCCTGCCTGCTGACTCGATTTCCCATCTCCGCCTTCTCCTCTTACTTCCTCTTCCTCTTCCCACCTTGGTCATCCTTTCATTTTCCCCCATCATGAAAGGATGACGGGGGCCTCATCACTTGTTCACCCAGCTCTCGTACATCTTAATCCATCCTCACTTTTGCCATTACATCCCCCCCCCCATCCGTCCATCTCCTGGTTTGTGACTGTTGGCCGCCTCTCCTCTCTCCAGGATAAATAAAACATGGTTGTGTTTAGTGACATATGGACACAGCTCACTGTGGCATACTAATGACACACGCTCACACTCTCACACACATACACACACACACACCTGATGTGTGTGTTTGTCGAGCATTAGTGGAACCCAGAGAAAACATTTGCTCACTTATGATCGCTCATTAGCTCTCAGATACACATACGCACTACATATAGACGACACACACATATGCAGAGTTGGTCGTCGCAGCCGCCCCTGCGTCCATGGAGACGCCACGTTGCCGGGGGAGACGGGCTGTTGTTTACGACCTTGCGGGCACCGCAGCAATGGGGGGGCATTGGCCAATCACAGATGGACATTTATCACACTGTTTGAAAACAGTGCAAGTGAAGGAGGGAGATTTGGGAGACAATGCTGAGATGAAAGAGAGGAAAGAAATGAAAGGAAGAGGAAGAGGAGACAACTACAGAAGGAGGGGAAGAGGGAGATGCTGGAAATGAAGAGGTTAGAGGGGTGAGATAAAAAGCAAGTCGAAGTTTGGAGAGAAGAGGAAAGAGGAAGAAGATGATGAGGTTAACAAACAGATGAAGGATGAACTTTAGAAAATAAGATGAGAGGGCCGTTGGAAAGTTGGCCAAAGTTGGAAGGAGAGGAAATGGTTTGAAAAAAAAGGTGCTGTGAAGTGAAGATAAAAAATGGAAGGACAGATGTTTCGGAGGACAGACGTGTTCACTATTTAAAAAAAAAAAAAAAAAGATAGGTTGTGGAAAAAAGTGGATGAAAGATCAGAGAACAAGGGAGGATGCATGAACGACAACAAGAGAGTGATATCAGTTTAATTGGCCTCATCTTCCTCGACAAAGAAGCTGAGATGATAAGCGTGTGTGCACGTGTGCGTGCGCGCGTTTATGTGTGTGTCCGTGTGTGTGTGTGTGTGTGTGTGTGTGTGTGTGTGTGTGTGTTATAACCTATGCAGTGTGCTGCGGCACTCATTTGACTTGTTAATTCACTTCAAAAACAGCTCAATGGTTCTCCTTGTCTCCTCACACACACACAAGCACACACACACACACACACACACGCATGCACACACTTCACATAAACACATATTTCACATAAACACACACACGCACACAAGTCGGCAAACTATTTTTCCTTACAAAACGCACACACACACACACACACACTCTGCGCTGACGTGAACACGGCTGACACATGAACATGCGTGTATCTCACTCCTTCATGCACACACACAAGAAGTGTGTGTAGGTTACAGATGAGGTGCTTTCAATCGTGTCATGAAAAGAATACATCTCCTCATCTGAGGACTCTTATGTGCACCTGCAGAGAAGGAGAGAGAGAGAGAGGGGGGGGAGTGTGTGGATGATCGAGGAGGAGGAGGGAGGAAGGTTGAGGAGAACTTAAGTAAAATGGTGTTTTTCATGTCCTCGTCTTTTTCCTCCACCTCCTGCATCACATTTGCCCTTGATTTCTTTATGAGGACTAAACACACAAACTCACCGTGACAGGTGGCTGCTAGCGCCCCCCACTGGTGCAAATGTTTTACTGGGGAAACCATCACTAGGTAATAAAAACAAACCAAATCTTAATTATGTGTTTCGGTTTAGACACATGAAATGGAAAAGTTACTCTTGTTACAGTCGATGCAGCACACACACATGGAACAACTTCATTGTGGAAGATTACAGGTTAATTACTCATAAACAGCAAAAAACATGTGAAGTTCTTCCAATCAATGAGGTTATAAAATTAACTGCAGCACACTTAATTACATTAAACAGTCTGAAGCCCTTGTTCTTACCAACCTATAAGTATTTACTGCTAATGGAACAGGCCTGTTAGTTGTTGCTTTGTTTAAAGTCAAACTAATTTTGCAATGTTTTTATTGTCTTCAACATTTCTCATTGAAAAAAAAAAAGAAACAAAAGCCTGTAGCTCATCATCATCCATCATTCCAGATTGAGATTAGACTCTGATTTGTGCTTCATTTTATGATGTAATTGTGTCGTTTTGATCCAATGATCGTAGACATTATCCACAAAGTTAGTAAACTAAACTCTTTAAAATGTAGTCATTGTCCCTCAATGGTAAAGAATCCTTTAAAAACCCTCTGGATCCTCATGGTGATCCAAATGGATCATTGCTTGGACTGTACCATAATCTTGTCAGGATACATTCAAACAAACCAGTGTTGACAACTACATGGTTGCAGCTTCTCCAGTAGAGGGAAAACACTAAACAGATTATCATATTCCTCACAAGTGATTTGATTTAGGATTAAACGGGTGTCCTCAACCACTAATAACAAATACCTGACTTTATTAGGTAATAGAACGGTTCACTAATAAAGTAAATAAACCTCGAACCCATTAAACAAGTGAACCCCTAAACCACCGCCTTTATCAGGCCATGGAACCCTAATGATTGACTTTGACAAGGAATCCATTCCTTAAACATTTCACTTAGAATAACACCAAAAAAATAAATCTTTAACCGTTTGATTGATTGATTTGCAACATATCATATTTCCTATAATCCCATACTGTCTTTTATTTTGTCGTATAATAGCAGTCATTACAATGGATGTTGTGACGCTAGCAGTCATTACAATGGATTTCTTTCTCTTTTTTTTTTGCCATTTCAAGTCATGGAATTCTTCAGTAGGTAGGATATTTGCGTCAAGGCCACCCAAAACACCATATGGGAGAGTGAAATAGAACACTGTGATTCCAAACAGAAGAACCACCAATCTTTAGATGCTATTTACAGCATTTATTCATAGAACCTTTAAGTCTGAGTTTAAATTGTCCGAAGAGTCCAATCAATAAATTCAATCCATCAACAGAATACCAAACCATTTACTTTATGAAGGAGCATATAACCACTGCCTTTAAATGGGCACTATAACTTCAACTACTGACTTTATTAGGCAATAGAACTCTAGACTATTAACTTTTTAAGGCTGTAGAACCTCCAATAATTTATAATATCTGTAAATGGGAAGAGAATTGTCAATCATGGAATTTATAGGGCAATAAAACCCTTAACCACTGACTAAAGAAAGAAGGAAGAATTGATATTTCAAAGGACATTTTTGGATTGACACCATGTTAAATAGCAAGTAATCATTTTTGGATATTATTTTGAGACCAGCTGAGATGTAAAAATAAACTTTCTTAAGTGTATTAAGACTGTATAGCCGTTACTTGTGCAAATGTTGGGTTTTGGTCTTTATATATCGAGAACCACTCACAATTCACAGTGAAAAACTAGGTGGAGCACTTTGAACTGAGTTGTTGAGATGTTTACAGCTTGAATTTAAACTCTGAAGTCATGACAGTCTGGTAGAGATGACAGAAAATGGCCACTGTAAAATGGTTCCAAATGGGCGCCTTGGACTTCCAGTGAAAGCTAAAGATGGGTGACCTAAGTGCCCAAGTGTGGAGATGAAATCTCTTTGAGTCAGCACAAGAGCAATCGACTCCATTTGTAAATTGGCACTCCGAGTGCTCGCAGGAAGGCCAGAAGAAAAAAAACAAAAAAAGAAAAAAACAAAACCAGCCAGAACAGTGTGTTTCTAAATTCAGAACACAAAGAGCAATTTCTCTGTTGTCCTGTTTGTTTTATTCAAAGTGTCACTCCGTCTCTGAGAGCGCGTTCAAGCACTTCGTCAGAGATGTAGGTGCAGCGGATTAAATATTTACAGCAACAGCCAAATGGGGTGGGTTTCACGCGAGCTCAGAAGGGGGGTTTTGGACTCCAGGATCACCCAACGTCCTCCACCAGCAAACTCAAAGCTATTAAAGACCATCCTGATGGGGTCTGCTGTGGAAGGACACCATCCGATCTCATTTACAGTATTGCCTGCTTTGTGGCGGATGCTTTTACTGAAGAAGAGCTTCACAGTCGCAGGAGATGTGTGTTTTTATGATGGGTGGGGCATTAATGACGTAGTGTTACTTTTGTGCTAGGTAGGGCAGAGTCCTGGACATACAGGCAGTAAACATAATGGGTTGGGAAGAGGACTATTTGTCTGATGGCAACATGTAAAATAAAGAAGAAGCAAACTTCAAGTTGTCAAGTCTGACTAGATTTGGCTCAGACATTATCAACAACACCGTCCTGCAGAGACAGTGCTCAGTCAAATTTTCCCAAACTTTGAAGTTATCAATGCTAAAGCGTTCTCTTAAAAGTAAACTCTTTAAAATCCATGAAAATTTGGTATGGCATGGACTTTCACAACAATAAGCAACAACAACAAAATCTCTCTCTGCTGTAGTCAGTAGATTATTAGTGATGGGAAAAGATTACACAAGACTAATCTACTAAGAAGTATTGTTTCTTTTTAAGTCTTTTTTTACTTTTGCTACAAAAAAAATGGCATTTTAAAACCTTCACACAGTTCTAAGAACAATCCATAAATTTGTTCAAGCCACTACAACTGTGGAACTAGAACTACAGGATTTGTGCAGCTCCAACTTGGGAGGAAGTTCTCTCAACACAAGACAAACCTTGAGTTAAGTGTGCATTGACAGGTTGACTAGTTACACGAGTAGATGCAGCATTCTAAACCACAATTTGTTAACAATGATAGCCATGAAAACAGTTCAACAGTACCCATATCACAAAGAAATGATGTTGCTGTTCTATCAGTTTGTCTTCTGTGACACCAAGGCTTTAACTGGTAACTCAATTTTGTAGATATTTCAATAAATAAGACAGATTTTAGATCTAGTGGTGTCAGGAAAGGTCTCAAACAAAAGCTTTTTTTCCCCTATAAAAGTGTGAAAGTAGTCCCTTTACTCCATTGTGCCCTCATAGTCTACTGTTCAAGAATCCCTCATGATATCTCTGTCAAGTGTCATAATCCATCTATTAATATTTAGAGTATTTGGTAGACAAATCTACCAGCTGACTTTGGCACCTTCAAAGGAATCCCGTTGACCAAAAAGCTAAATTATTACCAAAGTGTTAGAAATGACAAATCAATACTGTACTGGTACTGGTACTGGTGGAAAAATTACTCTTGATTTTTGCTGTGACGATTTTTTTTATACATTTGTCACTTTATGCTGATGATCCACTAATTTTCGCTCATAATCCTCTTTTGCCTCTACTTCCTCTTTTCATTCTGTTTTCGTGTCTCCTCCTCTTCTCCTTTCGTCCTTCGGACAACATTAGGATGCACGTGAAGCAAAAAGAGATGGGTAAACAACGTATGGACAACCCACAGGAGACCACTGAAACACACGCACACACTGGAATATATTTATTCTCACACACACACACTCATTGGTTCTATATAATGCACGTGTCTTTGAAGCAGTCTGTCAATCAATCACATACTAATTCCCAAGGTTCCTTGGTCGCCATTAGTGACGGGGTCGATGCTGGGTAACCGTGGACACAGCAGACAGTCATCGATCTGAGAGTGTGTGTTTGATAGTCATGATGGAGAACAGTATTGTGGCTTCGCCCTCACTATTGATTGTCTTCTGGTTGCATTGAGGCGAAGCGGGCGTTCTGACTCGGTGTCCGAGTGTGTGTGTGTGTGTGTGTGTGTGTGTGTGTGTGTGTGTGTGTGTTCACGTGCATCCATCCATCTGTGTGAGAGCTGTTTCCTGTATCAGCATATGCATCTTTGTGTGTGTGTCAAGGTGTTTCTAGCAAATCAATGAGCTACTCAATTTTCCATTTTTAGTCCTTCTCATTTTTCTTATATTTTGTGTTTATAATCTACTTTGAGCCAGAATAAAATCTCAAAAAATTCCATAGACTTAATGATAAAAAAAAAAGATTAATGACAAATTGGATCTTAAATGGGGGTTTTGTTCTTGGGAATTTGATTGTTGGATCTTTTTCCTGCTGTCGCCACAATTTTCTTATTCGTTGTTTTAAGTGAAATATCCTCACTTATTGGATGAAAGTTCATAAACTTTGGCTTTAACGGTCGTGCACCTCTGAGATTGAATTGTAACATCTTTAGTAGGCTATTAAAACTATTTAAAACACATTAAACATTATATTTACATATTTTGCTCATACTTAACTAATAGAAAGACAAGGAATTGGAAAGTGTTTTAGTGTATTCATTTAGGCTACAGATAAAAAACAAGCACTGGTTATACTTCTACACAGGTTTCACCATATTTTCATATTGTGTGAATTGAATTCAAAGTGATATTAGTTTAGTTTTTTGTCTATCTCAGTCTACCGTCAGTATAATACAGAGTAGAGGACAGGACTATCATCAGCAGCAGTCTGTCATACGTTATGTCATAAGTAACGGAGTCCAGACCCAGAAATGTTCATGAACTATCTGCTGAAGTCACTTCCTGTGAACAGATGTTGTAATCTTTAAGGATCTGTTATGAAAATTAAACATTAAAACACACATTTCAGACAATGTTAAAAAAAAAAAGACCTAATTTTGGGTAACTTCCTGTCCAACTATCTTTGCTCGGCACCTTCAGTCCTTCTTGTTCCCCCCCAAAAAAGCGCAGAAGTTACTCCTCCATTTGTCTTGTATCTCTTTGACCTCTTAGCTTTCATTCATTTCATTTCTTTAATGTCTGTTTTTCGGTTGAGTCTTCCCACCTGCTTTCCATCTTTCTATACTCTATCCATCTTTGTTCTCCTCCTCCTGCTTTCAGTACCTTTGCATGTATCTTCCTCCTTCTATCTGTATTCTTCCTTTTCATACAGTTTCTGTGCACATATTTTGTCTATACTATATCAAACATTACAAGTAAAATGTTCCTCCTCTTTTACATCTAACTGACATTATTTGCCGTAACCTTCGGTTTTTTGTGTGCGCTTGTGAGCAGCTCCTCATGATCCTCCATTCTTCCATCGTGTTCCTCCATTCCTGTCCCCCTCTCAGCAGGACAGCAGACACTACGTCTGGTCTCCCAGCCTCGGGCTCTTCCACTGCACCTCTTTCTCTTTGTCCTTTTCCTTTCTTACTTCGTAACCTTTCCTCACTACAGTAGGTATGCTTGTGAAATAGACTGCCATATAAATCATTCACTGCATTCTGGAGGAGTTCTATTCACATTCTGAGGATTAAGATCCACTGTCAGATGACATTTCAATTTGTCACAACCGATCAACTTTCTAATACATATATATGCGATAAAGTAGAAAGTAATATTTTTCCACAGCCGTATCATTTGAATGTGTGAGCACAGAATACAATGTTTTTGTCTTTTTTAAAATAGCTTTTTTAATCTTTTAGCTTTAAACCCTCCATGAAGTTTATTTGCTAACTTGGAAACAGTAAATCCATGCTGTGAATACTTCACAAACACATACAGTGCGCCCTCGTTTTTCACGGTTAATGTGTTCCAGGAACCACACGCGAATGACAAATTCCGCGATATCGCAGCAAACTATTTATGTTATTGTTTACAGTAATTTAAACGTTTATGAACCCTCCCCATCCTGACATTAAACCACCTTACATCTGTATTACCTTTTACCACACTCTTATCGACCGTTTAAAGGACTTTTGTGTCTCACGGAAGTCTGAGACTCACGGAACGTAGCGCACTTCCGGATGCCGTCAGCCAATAGAATGCTGGTTGAGTATCACGTGACTGCCTACCAAAAATCTGCGATGAAGTGAAGTCGCGAGCGTTGATGCGCGAATGAGCAAGGGCGCACTGTATTGCTTCAAATGTTGCAATGGAGATCTCAGAAAGCCCCTGTTTTTTTACAAATCCATTTTATTTCTGTTTTTACATAAAACCCTTTAGGTAAATAGTCCAGCTGAGTAAAATGGTGCTGAGGTGAGACTGAAGAGACGGTTCTCTGACTATTTTCATTATTAATTACATCTGCGCAGGAGGTTCTGTTTTTATGTCTCCATTAGTTGATTTGTTTTAATTATCAGCAGGATCACAGAAAAATTACTCATCACATTTCTCCTAAATTTTGTTCAATGATGGAGCGTGGTCCAGGAAATGACTCACTACATTTTGGTGCAGATTTGGAGAGAGGAACTAAAAAATCCAGGGGGTGTTTTCTTACTCTCCCATCACGTTCAAATTTCAATGGAAATCCAGTCGTTATTTTTTTTGGTGTTACCTTGTTAACAAATCAACAAACCCACAATTGTGGATATGAATAACAAACACAATGCAGTTCAGTTCTTTCTTGGTCCCTCTTTCTGCCGTTTGTCATCTTGCACTCACAAATAGATGCACATGAATAGAAACATGATCGACAGGTGAAGGCTAAAATCAAACATTGATCATGTGTTTTTCTGTAAAACGAATAATTCCTTCTATCTATTTTTTAAGACATTAAAACCCATAAATAAAAATATTTTTTTAGCTTTCAAAAAAAGTCAATTTTAAACTTTAAAAGAGCTTCTGTTTAGTTGAACCAACACACAACTGTCTCTGTCTCCATTCCTCACCTGCCCTCTCCCTGATCCATCCCTCCATCCTGCCTTGAATTAAATTTCAAACAACACGACAACTCCTCCTCCCTCCATCTTCTGCTTTCCCCTCCTCCATCTATCTTGTTTGCTTTATAGCTAGCAGAAAACTGTACTGTGTGTAGTGGACATTCCTCTAGAGCTATCAACCGTGACTGGGGCAAAACCAACTGACCCCCACTCACACGTACACACAAAAACACAAGAATGTACAGCTAGGGATGCATAAGTTCCCTCACACACATATATTCATACGTGAAAGCAAACTGTAGACACACACACACACACATTCTGCTCAACGCAAAGGCACACACGCACACTTCAAGCATAATGGTGCATTTACACACGGGGTCATCGTTCTCACTCTGCTGGTTGTTGTGTATAGAAGTCAGTTCCAGGTCAGTGCACAGAGCCAGGGATCTTAGTCCATACAAAAGAGAGTGTGTGTGAGTAGCAGCAGGGCATATTCTCCTGGTGTGTGTGTGTGTTTCGGTGTTCAGCATGTGTGTATCAGTGATTATACATCAGCCCTGAGGCGTCTGAAGCAGCACTCACACCCTGAAACACTTCAACAAAACACTTGGTCTGAATGGAAATGTTGACAGCGACAGCTGACAAGTGTCAGTATGTGTGTCACAGCTCGCTGCAATGCATCATGGGTAAAGGCGGGCAGCACCTGCTAGGTACGAGAAGGAGGCAACAAAAGCTGGAACTGGGTAGTTGTCAGAAACTGATGGATTTTGTGGCAGCTTGTGATTCTGGTAATGGTCGACAATTAAGGCCGACTTACCTCTGAGAGAGTGACAGTATAACAGCAACGGGAACGTGTGTGTGTGTGTGTGTGTGTGTGTGTGTGTGTGTGTGTGTGTGTGTGTGTGTGTGTGTGTGTGTGTGTGTGTGTGTGTGTGTGTGTGTGTGTGTGTGTCACAGGCCTGACAGCAGCAGCCATGGCCGAGCTTCAGAAACTGCAGAAGATGAAGATGATGATGAGTCTCCAGAACGGAAACGAGTCAGACAACGACGACTTACACTCCAATACAGGTGACACACGCACACACACACACACACACACACACACACACACACACACACACACACACACACACACACACACACACATGTATATACTGGTGTTGGGCATGCTTACAGTGTGCACATTGTCTCATGTTGTCCTGCCAGAAGTTGCAGGACGGGAGGATCAGCCGTCCGAGTGTCGATTTTATTTTCATGTCTTCTATCGTCATCTCATGCTTTACATCCTGGAAACCAAACACGGAGCATAAAGTATTGTTTAGCAATGAAAAGCCACCTGAGCTCACATATAATCTCTGCAGATCAACGTCTGCAAACATATGAAGGGAGACTCAAACTTTCTCAAATTCTTAAAAAAAGATTACAAAAGGAGTTTTTATTCTGACAGTTGCAACAACCTGGTGAAGATGAGCTTTACACCCTTAAAATTAGTAAAGTTTGGCTTAATGTGACAAACGTGAGAGAATTAAAGTGTTGCATCGAAACAACATGAATAAGGACAGTATTCGTCCCACTTATCATCCATCCATCTTCCTTAATTTATCCGGGTCAGGTCCACCAGACGTCCCTCTCCCCAGCAACACTTTCCAGTTCCTCCTGGGGAATCCCGAGGCGTTCCCAGTCTAGATGAGATATGTAATCCCTCTAGTGAGATCTGGTTCTACTCCTGGGTCTCCTCCCAGGTGGACATACGCAGACAACTCTCAAAGGGAAGCTCCTAAACAGATGCTACTCCAAAATCCCTCATCGAGTCTGACCTCTTCATTCTGTCTCTAACAACGTCCAAAATGTGGCAAAAAATTAAATGTGTGGCAAAAAATGTAAAAAATTCAAGATAAAATAAATAAGAATGTGTTGTCAGTACAAGTGCAGATTTTTCGTGACAATAATGTCTGATTGTCGTCAGGAGAAAAGTATAAAAAAACCTGCACTAAACAAAGAAACACACACACACACATACACACACACACACACACACACACACACACACACACACACACACACACACACACACACACACACACATCTCACTCCATCTCTGCTGTGTTTGCTTCTCTGAATTATTAAAAAGATAGAAAACAAAAAGGGAAAAGAAAAGAGGCAGCGTGCAATCCTTCCTTCTGTTTCCACCCAAACTCCCCTGTTTCTTTTTTTTTTCTCCTCTTCCTTTTCTTCAGCTGACCTGGCAAATGGGCCGATAGTGTTACTCTGTTCTTTTGTTTTATTCTCTTTCGCCCAGTCGTTTTTTATTCATCACATCCTGCTCTTCTCCTGCCTTCTTTTATTTCATTCGGAGTGTTGTTCTGTTTTGCTCTGAGATTGCGTGGAAAGCCTTCTTTTCATTGTCCGACCTTGTTTTCTTTGTAACAGACACTCACACCGGCCTGGGAAACTTCAACAGACAAAAGAGCAGAAGAAGAATTGTACGAATGAAAAAAGAAAATAAAGCCGGGAGGACAGAGAAGGGAGCGATAGACTCATAATAAGAGAATGGGATATTTAGGGCAGGAGAAAAGAGGAAAAGAAAAGCGGACTTATTATTAGATGGGTCAGTCGGTTCAGATCTTCTTGTTTACAGTCAGCTTCTATACAAACGAAAAAAACATGACATGAATGCAGTTCTGAAAAAGAAATGGAAAGATTTCTGTCCTGACAAAAACTATCTTTCTTGTGAAAGAGAAATAAAGAGGATGAAGTTGGTAAAAGTCAGGAAGCAGCAGAAGAAGAGAGATAGAGAAAGTGAAAACAAGAACTCTCAGAGAAAAAAATTGTTCTTATTAACAAATGTTATTAGATTTAAAATTCTCTCTTCATTAGAACAAAATTCTAGCAGACCGTATGCAAATTCTTGCTCTGCATGAATAAAAGCTCTTTTAGTTCAGCAGTCAGTGAGAATTAGTTATCAAAATTGTGCAAATAAAAAATGAAGGGTGCAATTTGCATCATTTCTTGTCAACATGTACAAAGTTGGAGTTTGCAACTTCTCCATGTGTCTGTGTGGGTTCTCTCCGGCTTCCTCCCACCTCCAAAAACATGCACCTTGCATGAAATGATTCTAAATCAGTCTAAATTGACTGTAGATGTGAGTGCGACGTGGCGTCTCATCCAGAATGTAACTCAACTTTTCCCATTTGGGATAGACTCGAGCAGACCCGTGATCCCCGCAAGGCGGATAAATGGCTGCAGACGAGATGTTTGTGATCATCTTGTCTACAAACGGATGGATGGACGTAGTTTAAAAATTTTACAATACAAGGTTTAAAAGATATTATTGTCACTATTTTATTTGGAATAGGTGTAAAAAACATAAAAATGAAAATTAAAAAGCAAAAATAAAAATCTAAAATTGCAAAAGATGCATTAGATTTTTGTTTTCTTTTTTGAATGTGAAATCACTCTAAAGTTATAATTGTTTATTTTATATCTGTCCATGCTGAAGAAAATAAAGAATTCCTGAGTGTGGATCCTGAGCTCCACCAGATTTCAGTTAAAGCCTTTCCCCAATACATTTATATTTCCAGTCACTAATAATTAGTTTTAACCAACCAATCAATATGGGGGAAGACATTGAGGGGGGAAAAAAAATGGGTTGCTCCGAGAGTAGTGCCCCACACCTCTACAAAGTTAGGTAGCGCAATTCTGTGATCTCGTTTTCTCAAACTCTATCCGTCCCTCCATCCAAAGCTGCACCAGAAATTAAATGGCTTCTTACCTTGTTGAGTAGTTTTTGTGTAATCATGTCGACATGATTGTTTTTTAATTGGCTGATTGTATCTTAACTGAGTTACAGTGACGTGTTCATGAAGACATACGTAAATAATGAAAGTGCTGTAAGGCGTGTAGATGTGTTGGGCGATCATCATTATTATGTGGAAGCTGAACGCAGCGGCATATGGACGACAACATGTTGTAGATCTGTAGCAAAGTGAGAGACTTGAACATCACATGTTAACAAGTTAAACCGGACTTGATTAAACTAGAGTGTAAAGGATGCAAGTTTAAGAGATTAAGCTGATGTAGATTGACAGAGAGAGGAAAAATACAAACAATCCAAAAATGGGGGGAGAAAAAAGTGACAGCAGAGAAAAGATGCAGGGAAGGAGATGACAAGGCCAAGGAAAAAAATGAGTGGATACGAGACGGAGGGAGAGAGAGAGAGAGAGAGAGAGAGAGAGAGGGAACATCTGCCCATCTGTTTATACTTCTTTTCTTCCCCAGTGTAAATGGCAGACGGGATAAAGCCCAGCTGTCTCTCTCTCTTTTTCTCTCTGTCCTCTCTCTCTCCCTCACACACACACACACACACACACACACACACACACACACACACACACACACACACACACACACACACACACACACACACACACACACACACACAGCACAGGGGATTCAGTAGGCAATAATAGAGAGAGACGGTCGCTAATTCAAACTAATGGAGGGAGATGAAGATGGATGAGAGAGGGAACGGAGGAGCAGAGAGAAATGTGGAGGGTGACAGAGGTGGCAATACAGAGGGGGAGAGAGGGAGACAGATGGGAGAGAAGGAGAGGGTGTGGAGAAAGAAAGCCATTGCTTCCCTCTTTGATAATAATTTTCCGATACTTTATCTGGACGATAAATGAGTAAACCGGTGATCGTGATCGGGGACCATGATCAGACTGTATTAAAGATGCTCTCTAATTGTCTACGTCACTAATAGATGTGGTTCATGGACACTTTGTGAGGATCATCATTTATAGAGAAAATCTGTCTGCATTAAACCTGAGTTTTAGTTGTCCCACAGCCAGTGGATGAGTTTTGTGCTGTAAGAAGGAACATTTTACATCAGGTCAGAGTCATTAAGAGTCTGTTGTGTTCAGGGAAGTCCCGAAATCTAAAACACCGAAATAAAAATGTGTGTAAAATCTATAAATATCAAAAAATATTTTTGAATTAATTCATTTAGAAATACTGCTTTGGTCTCTATTTTGTTTCAGTAAAACCTTGTCAGTGTACACTTTTAAATAAAGCTTGTTTCGGTGCTGCATAGAATGAAATTCTCACCAAGATGATTTATTTAAACAGATTTTTGTTGAACGTCTTCGCAAATTTTTATTTCACATAAGACAGTAACCAATGCTGGTTAGCTTTTACACACAATAAAAAAAAACCCAAAAAAACCTTGGTTTGGTACTTTCTGGTGCGAAAGCGTCCTGAATATCAAACCTCCGTGTGACTGTCTCTTCCCCAGGAGGGAGTGACAGTTCCTGGGATAAGGAGCGTCTGACCAGCCCCCCTGCTGGAGCCCACAGCGGAGGACCAGGAGGTGGAGGAGGAGCCCCATTAGGAGCTGCAGCTGGAGGAGGGGGAGGTGGCGGTGCAGCAGGGGGTGGTGGCGGGAGGGGGCCGGCCATCGGAGCTGTCAGTCAGCAACAGCTCCAACAGCAGCAGCTACTGGCTAACAGTGAGTCCTCTCACACGTGTAATGACTGATATATATCTAAACAGACAACACACTTAGACAAACTACCCCGCCCCCTCCCCCCACACACACACACACACACACACACACACTTTCTTTGGGAATGTGTGCTTAAAGTGGATGGCAATATTTATTAATGTGCACCATTTAATCTGTTCCATCTCCTGTATTAACACTCTGCCTGGATTAATCAGCACACACTCTACTAAATGACTCAATTTATCAACACCACACACACACACACACACACACACACACACACACACACACACACACACACACACACACACACACACACACACACACACACACACACACGCACTTTGACAAACAAACAGAAACACACTCATACTTGCTCTTTTTCTTATTGCAGAAATGGGCCCAATGGGCAACGGAAGGCGACAAACACTCAAATTGATTATTCAGTCGTCACAACAACAGCAATCAGTGTTATTGTTTCATTGGAATGAAAGCAGCTGCTGGTGTGTGTGTTTGTGTGTGTGTGTGTGTGTGTGTGTGTTGTCTCACAAATGGACATCTTCTGGGAGCTTGCCTTTGAAAATGAGGGCTGTTTGGGGTCAGAGGTCAGAGATCAAGGTTATGCTTTTTAGGAGGTTAAGGGATAAATTAATATTAATGGAATGCCGTCACAAATTGAGCAATGTGTGTGTCTATGGACGTGAGAATAGGAGGAAAAATGGAACTAAAATTGAGATAATTAAGGAAAGGTGTGGAAAGAATGTTGGAAAAGACAAATGGAGCACAGAAATGAAAAGATGGAAGAAAAAGGCAAAAAGAATGAAAAAATTAAGGGACAGGAAGAGAGGGAAAGGCAGCTCAGTTCCTCCATTATGTCACTGCACGTGTCACAGTAGTGAATTTTCCACGAGTCATGAAAATGTCAACCTTCTAGATCACCAGATCCAGAATATTGTCTGCTATTGGATCCAGATTGATGTGTGCTGGATTGTTAATCATGATGTTAGATGAAAAGATTTTGTAACTTCCCCATCCCCGAATGGGAAGAATCCTTAAAAATATCCCAAATCATCATCAAATTCTGTCCATTTTAAGTAATCCTGATAGGACAAATATATATTACTCCCTCGATGGAGATAGACATATGAGATAAAAAGAGAAAAGGAAGGGGATGGTTAAAAATAATGAGAGGGAAAATGTAAGATAAGGAAAAATATATGAAAAAAAATATTCAACAAAGACACAAAAATTAACCTTCTTTCACCTCATCACTATTTAAACCTTTGACCTCCATATTTTCTTGTCTTCCATGCCCTCCTCTCTCTGCTTTATCAACTTTTATTAGCCAGAAGTTTGACACTTCTTCCTCCCTTTTCTCAAGGTTAAGTTCACCCAAAGTTCAAAATACCATCAAGCCTCTGGGACTATGTCAGAACTAGAAAGTGTATTAATAGCAGAAATACTAAAAGGTGTGTGTTTATACTTGCTTAGGTGCAAAAAAGGGTTTATTGATCAGAGGACGATGGAAACAGACTTCATAATCAAATAAATTCTGATAAAAATGAAGGAAATCCTTTCAGAGCACCAGATCAACTTGATTAAATAAAATTCAATTTCATGATTGAGTCTTTATTTTGTCACATTTGCTACATCCCTAATTCTGAAATGGTCGGCTGCTTCCTCAACCGCTCTCCCCCTCTTCTCTCCGCCTCCCGTAGGATTGGACCTGCCCTTCATGATGATGCCCCACCCTCTGCTGCCCATGGGGCTGCCGCCCGCCTCTGTGGCCATGGCGATGTCACAGATGAACCATCTCAACACCATTGCCAACATGGCCGCCGCAGCCCAGCAGATACACACCCACGTACACCGGGCGCCTGTAATCAAGGTAGAACGCAAACGTTAAGAAGCATTTAGATGAAAAAGGAAGTGTGTTCCCTGAAGAATTCCTTCACAAAAGACTCTTACTTTACTTATCTGTTTAAAGGTTCTTCATGGAGAAATGTATGCTTTTCTTTCAGAGTGAGGTTGGGATGGAGGTGGGGGGGTGAATTTGTGATTCGATTTTTTTAGGTGAATCTGGATCAAGGTGTGGAAAATGATTTGCTACCCTGGGGTATTTGTAATTCATTACTGTATGACTTATATTATAAAGGATTGACGTTATTCTGTGATACTTGAGCTGCAGCTCCTTCATTCTTTATTCAAACCCATTCACGTCCGACCCCCCCCCCCCACTAAAGATGCAGCTCTGATCTTGTCCCTGAACACAAAGACTCACTCGTTCCTTCTCTTCTTTCAGGAGAGGGTGTGTGACAGTCCCTCCCTCTCTCCGTCAGTGGACGAGGCCAACACACCTCTGCAGTCGCAGCCGAGCAGCTCCGCCTCCAGCTCACCTGAAAGACTGGGTACGACTCAAACACACCCCACACACACACACACACACGCACGCACGCACAGACACACACATCCCAAAATTACACTCCACAGTGTGGTCAAAAGAGCTAGAAATTACATGAAAGAAAATCATCTTCAGTTATAAAGCTTCAAATTACAATTTGATAAAAGATATTTTATATTCGAAGGCGCATGCATGCACACACACACACACACACACACACACACACACACACACGCACACACACAAACTGAGTGTGCTTTGTCTTTCTACAGGATTGGTGTCAGCAGATACAGATGTTGCATTGCCTAACCCCGCTGCACCCATCAAGAAAATAACAAAGGATAAAGGTCGGACCACACACATCTTTACACACACACACACACACACACACACACACACACACACACACACACACACACACACACACACACACACACACACACACACACACACACACACACACACACACACACACAAACACACACACAAAGGCATTCTCATAAATGCACATGAAGGCCTTTGGACGACACTCACACACACTCAAATAAGTGGAGATAATCTATTACACACCTCAATGTAAACCCCCTCACCATTTTGTTTTGACAACTGACAAACTGGTTCTCACTTAGGAAAGCTTTCACACTCACACACACACACACACACACACACACACACACACACACACACACACACACACACACACACACACACACATATGAAGACACAAACCTCACAAACAGAATCAGAAGCTTCAGGATGTTCTGCCCCGCCTATTGATCACCTGTCTCTGAACCATCAATCAGAGGAAGGAGGGAGGGTGAGATAGATGGAAGGACGCTAAGTAAGGGAGTCATGGCTAAAAGGGGTCAGGAGGTCACATACTAAAAGCATGTGGGGCCTCTTTTGCCTCCATCACACTATATTTTCCATTCATATAACATATTCTGTTTTGGTCTAACTCTGTTCTCTCCACCTCCTTCCCTTCATTTCCATTCATAGTCCTGAAGCTCCACTGCAGACATCAGCAGGAACAGCAGAGGAGCTTCCTAAAAAATCAATCAGGACAAATATACATACATCTATTGCTTCATCGCCATCATAAGGTCACTCGCTGCCACTTCAATCTAAAAAACTAATTCAATTTGGTCACCTCCAACCAGTCGAAGGCAGGATGTCAGGTCTCTATTCTAAAAATACTTGTTATTTGCATGGAGAGGGTATAAAAACCAGCCACTGTAGAAGAGATAAGTTATGTGGCGTTTGCTTTTTATTTTCTTGTTTATTAAGCCCTGCTTGATAGTTTGTTTAAGGATACATTATTGATCCCCTGAAGGGGAAATTCAAGGAAACGTCAGCATGTAGGAGGTCGAATCACCGACCTTCTGAGGAGCGGAGGCCACTCTTACTGCCTGAGCCCCGTGTGTAACATGACTTTTGGTGCAGTGTTATCTGAGTACTAGTTACAGTCTTTTTAAGATGAGCATAGATCTACATGTGCTGTTTAAAGATAGGATTGCTCGTTAAAACGTTCAGGTATGTAAGACATGTTGATAACTATAAAACCTTTAAGGAGGGTACTGCCCATTTCTAGGGAAAATAACAAATAACAAATAGCTCTCTGTGGCCTCCCTCCATCTGGAAGGTATGCTGGAACAATTACTGCGGCATAATTGCATAATAAACCAAACCTGTGTTTGTGATTAAAAGTATGACCTTCCTGTTGGTCATGTCAGCTTTCGATTCAATCTCCGTTTCTAGAATATGTTGCATTTTGTGTTTGTAGTTTATAATCTGTTCATGCTGAAATCACATCCTGAGAATTCAAAAGATTATAACATGTTGTATCAGTTGGTAAAATAGGATGAATTCCATTTGTTATAAACTTCTCCCAAGGATGTTCTGTTTACCTCTGTGCGTGTTTCTTTGTTTGATGGTTTATTTGTTGATTGGCTGTTTTTTAAGTGGGATTAAGTGTGTGTGTGTTCAAGTGTAATCTTAGTTTAGTATCTCTTCCAAGGATTAATTGCTCCTTGTTTATTAACAACATACTTTATTTTGTTCTTAACAAATTTCAAAGAACTCTATCAGAAAAAGAGTTTATCTGGATAAAAGGGTAATTGTCTTTTTGCAGCCATGTTTTCCCTGAGTCTAGTTTTTTTTTTTTTTTTTTAATGTTTTTTAATCTGTTACTGGTATATTTAAAAGTTGGTAATAGTGTTAGTGAATTTTTGCACAAAAGTGTCTGCTGGAATGGTAAAGGTGAAATTTAGGTGGCTGTGAATCCACCTAAAAATCTCTTAACAGATGGGAATGCCCCTCGACTGTTGTGTGGTTCTTGGTTTATTTATTTATTTATTTATTTATTTGTCACAAAGCCAGTTAGAAAGATATTATAGATTTTCAACTGGAAAGGCAGTCAGTTCATAGGAGAACATTCAGTATCAAACTCGTAGTCTATGAGTTATGAGACAGACAATCCAATGAAGTCATGTTTAAACTGGTGGATCTGGATTTTATTTAAATCTGCACACTGTTATTGAGCTATTCCATTCAAGATTTGCCCATTCCATTTGAAATTAAAGAAAAGATCAAAAAGAAAACCATGACTGAAAAAAAGAAGGAAAAACCCTTTTATCCAAATTTGCACGAAAGTTTAATGGGGTTTGTTCCAGTCCTTCCTCCCGCCAGGTTTCATGAAAAAAAGATGATGATGATATTTTGTATTTGATTGAGCTGCATTGATGCTCAGATCCATCATTCTTTGTTTCTGCAGCTGCTTTGTTGTAATCCTCTCCTCTTTTCATCCAGAGGCCTTTCTTTTTCTAATACTTTTAAAACACACACACACACACACACACACACACACACACACACACACACACACACACACTCTCTCTCTCTCTCTCCTCATCCATTTTAATTTAATTTTTCATCATTTTCTCTCCATCATACTGATACCATTTGTCCTTTACGGTGGTCACCTCTCATCCAAGACTAACTTTACTCCTCCTCCTTTCATTCTGTTAATTCCAACATTTCACTGGCCAAAAAAAATGGCAGTTCATCACAACATCTGACATGAAATGTCGACACATGCAGGGAAAGAGGAAAGAGTGGTGAGATGATAAAGGAGGGGAAAGTAAAACAGTAACTTAGCTATTTGAGGCCAATCTGTCATAGTACATAATAAACAAGAAAGACAAGTAGAAAAAAAGATGGGAAAGAGGAGAAAAAGAAGATGAAGATGAGGGAGTAACAGGTTGTGAAGGGTGATGAAGAAAGATGTAATATGCAGAGTAAAGGATGTATGGATGATGTGGCAGATAGGGGTGTGTGTGTGTGTGTGTGTCTGTGTGTGTGTTTGAGTAAGAATGCATCTTAATCAGTGTTAATTTCACAGCAGAGTTAACCCAGTTGTCAGCGTGTTAAGGCATTAAGGGCTGATCAGACACTGTGACGCACCGGCAATGAGCAGACACACATACACACATACAAAAATCAAGGATGCATTTAATCCTTGCCAATTAGTAGCCCACATGATTGCCTGAATACTAACGACTTCACTGATGCTGCTTCGTTGCCTTTTACACTTTCATAAACATCAAAATTTTATAAACTTCAGACCTTCAGACTGAAAATGTATCGCTGATGGAAAACACACACACTCGCAACAAAGGACTGTTTCAACATCTTGGTTTTGTTTCTTCAGATTTAAATCAGGAGACTGATAACATGTTCCTCTGTGTTTGTTAATGTAATTGCTTTAGTTTAGTATCACTTATAAGATCAAATTTTTAAGCTATGAAACATCTTTAGGGATTTTATTAACAACATGTCTGTATTTTGTAAAAACGGAAAGGTTTATGGACTCTATAGGTAACTTATTGCAATATGAGAACAAGTACAGTATTTATTTTGGAACACTTAGTGATTTGTTGTAAGAAAATTCATTTTATTATCACTTGACAACTCTTAAACTTCTTTCTTTAATAATTTGTAAGCAGATTTAACCAGACCAGATTAAAAAAAAAAAAGACAAGTTATAAAATAAAAAAGAGCAATGATTCATGTTAATAACAGAATTCTGTGAAATAGTAAGAAAAGCCTTCAGGATCAGGGTATTATAAATTTGAATCTGTATTTTTTTAAATTGTTCTTCACAGAAGAGTCTTTGCTGGGACAAGCCCTGCCCCCTGGCTTCCCTGCTCCGTTCCTATTCGCTGACGGCCTGTCGTCAGTGGAGACCCTGCTCACCAACATACAGGTAACATCCAATTGTTGCCTCTTTTTCTAAAAATGGTTGTCATTCTGGAGAAAGGTAGAATGGTTGACCAATAATAGCAAATTTACTGCGAAATTTAAATTTCATTTTTTCATTCATTTTCTCAATATATAATATTATATAAAAATATAATATAATAAAATATAATTGTATTATTATAAGTAGTACAGGGTTAGGGTTAATTACAGCTACATCCACTGTCTTTTATTGGTACACTTTCTCTGTGTGAAAGCTTTGATTTAATAGATGTGCTATAATTAAAATGTGAACAAAATGCCTCAACAAAAAATGTGAGAAAGGCTGTGATTAAGTTGCCGTTTTCTCACAGGGTTTGCTGAAGGTGGCGGTGGAGAACGCCCGAGTGCAGGACAAACAGATCCAGGCAGAGAAAAGAGAGCTGAAGATGGAACTCTATCGAGAACGAGAGATGAGGGAGAGTCTGGAACGACAGCTCACCTCCGAGCTTCAGAGCAGAGGTATGACCCACACACAAACTGCAGGGAGGAACATTTTGGGACTCTATATCCAAAAGTTTAGTTCTACATCGAGTTCATTTTCTCTAAATTGCCATGTAAAGGTATGACAACGTTGCAGAGAAGTACGACAGGCAGGTTAAGCCAAATTAACAAGTTTCAAACTGGAAATGAAATTGCATCAGTTAAACAGACCAGATAGGAAGAGGTGTCGTCACTCACGTGGTCGTATGTCTTCCTCAGCCTCCATTCAAAAGCGCCTGAAGAAGGAGAAGAAGGCCAAGAGGAAGCTGCAGGAGGCGCTGGAGTTTGAGTCGAAGAGGAGGGTGAGAGTGGAAGATGCTCTGAAACACTCGTCCTCCCCCTCTCCTGAGCCGCTGCACGCCACCAACAACAACACCAACACTGGTATGACGAGGTTTTTTTTTATGTCTGTCTGTTCTTTTGTTGTTCTGCCCCTTACAAACCCTTGTTTTCCTACTTTTTTAACACTTTTTTTTTTTTAGCAACCTAACTTGTTTTTCTTCACTCTCATTTTTGTTGTTTCAGCTTCAATTTTTTATTTTTGCTCACTGTATGCAAGAAGTCAAAACTGTGACTTCTTGCATAAAGTTTTGAGTCATTTCTGAAGTTTACAGCCTTTGATTTAAACCTTCTGGATAGTTTTCTTACTCTGCCTTCTTGACATGATTTCCCATCCATGTCTTGACTTGTGTCGGCCTGTTTTCTGTTGTAGACTGAAGCTTACAGGCTGCTTCTGTTTTTCTGTCTGCCTTCCATAAATTTGGAAGTGAGAGCAGCAGTAAATGTGCACTTCATCTGTCTTCAATGTTACCCCGAGAGCTGATAGAGACTCTGCAGCACACTGAATATTTGACTGTTTATTTAACTAATTTATTTACTTAACAAAGTAAAATCAATGGACCAAATTGATAGTGATCAGTTGACTGACAATGACTGACAATGTCATCACTGTCACTTCTAGAACAGAGTCTGATCGCGATTCAAACGATGACATCAGAGATCATTCATTGCATATTTTGGGCTGGTGGTGACGGCCGATTAATTGTTATCAGTGTTAGACAATCAGAACGTAACTCTTTGGTGTCTGCAGGGTTCAGTCATTATCAGAATAATTTTTAAACTGACAATTTACAAATGGCGATAAACATTAAAATAATTTCATACAACATCACAAAACGCTGAAAGAAAAATCAGTTTGTTTTCAGATTTGTTTGTGAATCCAGTTTGTTTTCCACTTGTACACAGTTACAAGGTGATTTTATTGGCCACCCCACTGAGATTCTGTCTTGTCTTTGTGTTTCATTCCAGACGCTGCTGTAACCGAGGATAAACCTGAACTTAATGGAAACCAGCAAGACAACGGCGCTGTACAAGGTACCGAACAAACAATAAAAGAAATCATAAAACGTGTACACAGGGAGGCAGTCAGACACACACGCCACATGTTAACATGACACACTATACGTGTTCAGAGGCAGCCTTTAGATGCAGACACACACACACACACACACACACACGTGGTAGACACATGTGTGTGTTGGGGCCCAGGGTAGATTAGTGTAGACATTAAGCAGACACAGAGACAATGTGGCCTCCCTTTCATGTGCTCCTTATCAGACACACATGTGAGTGTGTGTTTGGACATGTTTCATTGAGCAGATACAAGTGTGGATGTTTGTGTGTGACCTGACCGTTTAGGGTTGTGTGTGTTTATGCTGAGGATCAATCTGTAGAGAGGATGACGACATCTTTGAAAGCTGGAACTGAAAAGCCTTATGGTTGACTTTTAATTCAATTAAAAGTTTCACTGAATTTCTTCAAGCAGTTTATGTGAAATGAATTTATGTGAAACTCCAAATTTGTTTTACGACAGAAACTCATCAGATGGACAAAGTACAGAAAGACTGAGTCATGTAAGACCAGAGTCATATAAACTTTAGTTGATGTGTTTCTGGACATGTGGAAACGAATTATGCCAATGAGCGTCCTCACAAGTACAGTAGCGCCATGTGTGTGTGTGTGTGCGTGTGTGTGTGTGTGTGTGCGTGTGTGTGTGTGTGTGTTAGTATGCATGTGGCATCCTCTTTCCACCAGCTGTGCTCAGTCCTCCCTGACATTGAAAACCTTAGCTTGAAACTCTGCGTGTGTGTAAATGAATATCTACAAACACACACTCGCACACACACCCTGTGTGTGTCCTCTTTACCTGTAGTTGTGTGTTTTAGTTTGTGTGTTTGATCCACACGCTGGTGAGACAGGGAACTCTAATTAGCTCGCTCTCCTCTTTAGACCTCTTTTAGATCCCCTCTCTTCTGCAAGCAAAGCATTCCAAACACACACACACACACACACACACACACACACACACACACACACACACACACACACACACACCTGATTTCATTAATGTTGATTGGCCCAGTAGGACCCCTTTGCTGCTTTCCTCACATTGACAAACACACACTTCATCCCTCCTGCCATAAAATCATTTTGCACCTACGGTGGTTTACTTATCCACACACAAACACACGCACGCACACACACGCACGCATACACACACACACACAGACACACACACACACACGCACACACACACACAGCCTCTCTCACCTTAGACACTCTTAATTAACGAGTGAGGAAAAAAGTGCTGAATACAAAGAAAGACATCGCATTACAATCAGAAAGAGAGGGAGAGAGAGAAAATGAGAAGCAGGGGAGAGTGTGTGTGTGTGTGTGTGTGTGTGTGTGTGTGTGTGTGTGTGTGTGTGTGTGTGTGTGTGTGTGTGTGTGTGTGTGTGTGTGTGAGAGAGAGAGAGAGAGAGAAAGAGAAAGAGAGAAAGATACAGAAAGAACAAGAGAGTGAGGGTCAAAAAAGAAAAGAGGATTGCTTCCCGCTGCTGTTTAAAGCCCACCAGCATTACTGGCTGCACAAAATACAGAAGAGATGGAAGGAGAGGGGAGAAAGTGGGAAAGAATGTGAGAGGAAAGCAAAAATGGAAGGTAGAAGAAAGATAAAATGAAGGATGGATGAATGGGAAAATGACACGATCAGTGGCCCACTGCTGTCACGGAGACGGAACTACACCTCTACAGCGGGGTAGGCAGGACAGGAGGTGTACGAAGGCCAATCTTCAAACTGGAGGTGGAAGAGGGAGGAGAAGCAGAATAAGTGTAAGAAAGAGGTGGAACAGGAGGAATATGTATGAGAAAAAAAGCAATTAGGAGAAAAAGGAATCAAAAATGGAGGGAGAATGAGAGGCGGAACAAAATTGTTGGAGAAGGAGGAACAAGCAGAGTCATGGTGAGAGTAGGAAAGAGATGAAGGAAAGAGAAGAAAGTGTAGGAAAGAAAAGGCAAGGAGAAGAGCAAAAGATGAGAGAATGGATGGAGAATGGGGAGAAACTGGAAGAGAGAAGGAGTGAGAAAATGGAAGGATGAGGGGTTGAAGGAAGAAAATGGAAAGAGAGAGTTCAGAAAAGGCCAAGATAACCATGCAAGATGAGAGAAGGATGAGGCAGAGGAGAGATGAAGAGAGGAGAAAGATATTTTTAGGAAGGATGAGTAGATGAATGTAAATGGGTGGGAGATACAAAAAAATCAAAAGAGAAATAAAGAGGAAGAGAAAGGATGAGGAGAAGGGAGATAGGAGCACAAGATGGGGGGGTGGGTGGAAGGAGAGGAAAAAGAGGGCAGAAGAAAGGAGGAGGAGTGAGCACATTCCTCGAGAGGAAGTTGAAAAATGTGACCTTGTTCTGGGACCTGGTGACATTTCCTCCACCCAGCTGATAGACTTTTAACAAGGCAGGTCAGTGTCATTTTTAACCAGGACAGGACAAACACACACACACACACACACACACACACACACACACACACACACACACACACACACACACACACACACACACACACCAATGGAGTATTTTATAATGACAGATGAAGGTGAGAGCGGTAGGAAACAGGGCTGCCAGGTAAAAATTGTGACAAATCAAAAAGTAAAAAACAAGAAAAGATGAGCAGGAAACAAAAAAATACAAACAAATAAAAAAAGACTTCCCAGTCATATAAAAAGAAAAATATTCACTGGTTCCAGCATCTTCCAGGTATTTATTTATTCCCTCCTGGAAGGAGGTAATGTTCAAGCCAGTCAGCAGGATTACGGTCAACTAGTGAGATTCACCTGAATGTGGGTGGGAGTGTTCTCCAAGTGGAGATTATAATATTAAATAAGACAAGATAAGATATACTTTATTATCCCAAACTGGGAAATTTAAATGTTGCAGCAGCATTCAGACACACATCACAGACAGAAACAGGGAAAATATACATTGAAGAAAAAATTATATATAAGGGAAAAGGGAATAAGAAAATATTAACAGTAATAATAATAATACACTAGTATAAAGTTATTAAATGGTGTCACCCTCTGTGGCAATCATAGGTAGACTCTGAACCCCCTGCAGGATGGATGGATGGAAGGATGGATGGATGAATGGATGGATGCGCTGATTTTCAGTGGCTGTTGTGAATGCTATGAGAATAATGCATTGTAGCCTGTTTGTAATGAGGGTTTAGCATTGTTGCTAACACTGAGACACTGGTCCAACAGGCTCCTCTTTGATACTTTTCCATTTTTCCATCCTTCTCTCGGCTGTATGACGTTCGAGTTTGCAGGTTAACTGGTGTTCGCAAACCCTGCATGCTGGGATTTTAAAGCAAAACAACCCACAGATAATCCTGATGAAATGACGACATCAAATTATGAAGTTAGATGAAAACTTTGCGGGCAGCACACCAGAGATCAAGGCTACAACATTGCAGGTTGCAGTTGAAGCAGCGGGCCGATCCTGGTGGCAAAAGAACAAAAAGAAAGGACAGGAGAGGACGTAGAGAAGAATGGGTCAGGATAAAAATAATATGAGAGTAACAGATAGAGGACAGGAGGGAGCAGAGGGGAGGTGAGGAGGAGGAGGAGATGCATGTAGAATAGAGGGATGAAAGAAGAGGAGCGGGGGGGGGTCTGAGTGGATAGTGGAGTGATAAAAATAGGGAAGGGCAGGAGATGAGAGGGATGAAAAGAAGGGAAGGCAGGGAATATGAAGGAGGAAACGATGGGTGAGCGCAAGATGAAAGAGAAAATTTAAGAACTTTTTTTTTAAAATTCCAACACCTCAAACCTGTTCCATATATATATATATTATAAAAAAAAAGATAGAGGACAAAACGAAAGCAGGAGATGACAAAAACAATGAAGGGCAAGAAAAAGAGATTGGAAAAAAGGAGAAAGAGGAGGGAGGGCAGGTTTATGGTTGCTGTTATGCAGAAATGTAAACACTTTGCAACGTTCGCAGAAAACAATGACACCGCAGGGAGAAGACGATGTGTGTTTCTGGTAGACGCACATGTGTGTTTGTGTTTGTGTGTGTGTGTGTGTGTGTGTGTGTGTGTGTGTGTGGGTGGTTGCAGCAACAGCACTACCGGGAGCGGAAGGAGAACGACGGAGGTGAAATGAGAGAAAAAGAGAGAGGGAGAGCCGACCTTGGCAGAATTGGAGATATGAGATTTCAATCATAAACGGATGCCGAATAAAACCTGCTCCTTAGAACGAATGTAGCTCAAAACTGATGTTTTTGTTCCTGTTGTAATTTAACATAAACCTGTTTTTTTTCTGCGTTAAAGTTGGAGTTTCTCTTTTGTGTCACATTTTCTGACTGATTTCCTTGTGCTTTGTTATTTTTACCCAGAATCCCGGGCATTTCTCAAAACTCCCATGATGTTCTAGAGACAGATGGACTCCAGAAGCCCCGCCCCTTCCGAAACTTTCCCCTCCCCTGTCTTGGATAGAACTCCGCCCCCTGACGCCCTTCTCCAATGGGATTTGATCTCAGCAGAGATACTTTTAAATAATGGTACTTTTCGGAGTCACGCCCCCTGCTGGTCGTCTCTCCACTCCTTTACTTTTGAGACAAACTTCATCCCATTCATTCCTCTTTTTTTTTTTTTTTTTTTAAATACCCTGGCAACGGAGCGAACGGACGCCATCATTCTGAACCAACCGAAGTCACGGGACACCACGGATCAGTTTGACGCCAGCAAGGCGGGACGTTTGATGAAGTTTGATGAAAAAAACTTTTGAACATTTATACGTGCTGAAAAAAAAACACGTTTTCCACCCTCTCTGGATTTGAGGGGATGTCCGTCAACCTCGCCGGTCGGCTGCCTCTGATTGGACAGCAATCAGCTTCCTGGAGGAGCTCTGAACTGGAGGAAGAGGGGATGAGAAAAAAAGGAGCGGAAAAAATATCCAAAATGGATAAAATAGAAGAAAAAAAATAACAATTTGCAGCTATTTCTGTCTCTTTCAATCATTTTTGTTGTCTGGACAAGAAAAAAATTGCATGGGAAACTTTTCTTCTGTTGTCATTCTGCTTCTGTTTTTCTCTATACTCTCCTGACCTCTAACTCTCTTCCTTGCCCCTTTTTTTTAACAAATCATTTCTTCTTTATTTTGCTCTGCACCTTTCCTTTCCCTTACGTCTTCTGTGTCTTTTTCCCCTTTCCTTTCTCTTTTTCTCTCTGTAGAAGAAATTACTCTGAACATGTTGGATGCAGCTTTTCAGGCTGTGAAGTCTTTTCTATCCTTCTGAAATCACTTTCTCAAATGACGCTTAAGTTCGAAAAGTTGAGCCCTTTTTTTAATAACGAAGGAGTGATTTTTAGGTATTATATCCTAAAGGTACGCTGAATTCTCTTCCTCATATTTCTTTCCGTTACCCAGGAATTCTAGTAAAGCTTTTGTCAAATTAAAGATGAGGAGTGCTTGTTTTGTCAGTTTTAAAAATGTCCTGAACTTTACTATGAATTTCCATCGCAGCCTTTGTTTCCTTCCTTCCTGACTATACTTCCTGGAGTGATGAAGACTCCCTCAAAAAAACTTTGGATTCCCCTGATTTTCTTGAGCTACTAAGAGTGCAGGCTGTTGTGTTGCAGTTTTGTTTATTCCACTGCGTGTTTTGTTTATTACTATTTGAAATATGTATGGGTGGGTTATGATTGGGGTGGGATTGAGGGTGGGGGTTTGGGGTTAAAGGGGTATTCCATGTAGATAGAAACAACATTCAGCATTTTCTTGTTTTTATTTGATGAAGTTTTCTCCTGATGATCTCTCGGTCTGTCACTGTCATCTGGATTTGAGCTGACTGCAATTATACAGTATTATAATGAGTGTGTGTGGTGGTGATCCTTGTGTGTGTCCTGTTCTTCTGATGGGGACAATTAAAATAAAAAAAAAAAGATTTAAACATTTTACACAGTGACAAATTTACAACCAACCCAAACCTTTAGGTCGTACAATAAAAAGCTTGTTTTGCACAACACTGATTGTGTTTCCACCAAATTCAAAACACTCTTAAGAGTCAATTTATGACAGAAAAATAAAATTAAACCTTTTTATTAGCATGAATTTGTGTCCAAAACAGAACCAATCAATCAAAAATATCAATAGAGTCTGTCCAGTTTGTAAAAGTCGACCCCCCCCCCCACACACACACACACACACAAACACACCAGGATTCAGCTGATGACAAATTGTTTATCGAGGATGTAATATTATCTTTCTGGGATTTTAATACTCACACACTTATGAACTGTGGCATTTCAGAAGATACACCAACACACACACACACACACACACACACACACACACACACACACAATACAAACTCATGCAGTCTGATATTCTGGTAATGCATTTTGCAGGCACACACATTTACACAGAAGCCTGGGAGTAAACACACACACACACACACACACACATCTCTGTTCCATTTAGACTGTATATTTACTCTGCAT
This sequence comes from Antennarius maculatus, assembly GCA_013358685.1. Lineage (NCBI taxonomy): Eukaryota > Metazoa > Chordata > Actinopteri > Lophiiformes > Antennariidae > Antennarius > Antennarius maculatus. Next base: position 4,802,366 of record CM023628.1, read on the forward strand.
TACGAGGTTAATGAGGTGAAGCCTATCCCTCTCTCCCTCTTTTTTTCTCTCCCTCTCTCTCTCTCTAATGGATCTCTACCTCTCACTCTCTTCCTCATACTTTGTCTTTAATTCTCTGACTGCTGTTCCCCTCATCTTTTCTTCTCACCCTTTGTTTCTGTCATTTCTTGTTTTCCTCCCTTCTTTTTCACAATCACAGGTAACATCACTCTTTTGATCTGTGCTTTCCTTTTTTTTTTTTCTATACTGTTTCATCTTCTCCCATGTCTTCCTCTCTTCATCTCTCTCCGTTCACCAAATTGCTGATGTCACTTTTTCCATTTCCCCCTAATGGAGGCACAAACACAGAGCGATGGATGGAGAGGAAAAAGAGCCAGGGATGAAGAGGGATGGATAGAAAGCGAAGGAGTCAACGAGGAAGGATGAAAATGTGACAGAGCGCAGGAAAAGAGACTGAAGGATCCGAGAGATGATGTTTTGGGGAAAAGCGATGGAGAGAGGAAGGCAAGGAGAAAAGAGCGGAGGGAAACTGAAAAAGAGGTGTGGGAGATAATGGTCAGAAGGGCGAGTGAAGGAGGTGTAACATGATGAAATGATGTGCTTTTAAAGAACAAATGTAGACGGAGAGGAAGAGCATGATCAGAGATGAAAAGTGAGACTCGTGTCATGGAAAAACAGCCACCAGTCATTAAAAGGTTTGCAATCGATTTTTTTTAGAGGGGAAATCCACCCCAAACACTCATTGGTCAGAAAATCAATTAAAACAAACAACCTTGATGCATCAAATATTTCATGACACGTCTGTCACTGAATATATCTGTCAGTCATCACTAAAGGTTGGATTCTTTAGGTCCTAGATCAGAAACTTCTGGAACTTTGAGACCAAACTGAGTCAGATTTGGTTCCAATCTGGTCTCAGATCAGTTTGTATCTGTATTATCTGTTATCTCCTGGTGGTGGACGCTCTAAGCTCTATAGTTAAATTTGTATCCAAAATGTGACCCGGATCCAGATCAGACTCTGATGTGTGAACGATCACGGTGTCAGTTCTGTCCAACCTTTACAGACGCTGAAGTGAAAAGCACGATAAATAATCACCTTTAACGCGAATGACAAACAAACATTTAAAATAAACACATAAATACAATCCTGTTTCCAGATGATGATCTGGATCATCACTAAAGTCTAAGAGATTATTTCTTGGACTTGATCCTCCCTAAAAAATATATATTCTTAAAATCTTTTCAAAGACTCAACCTCCTTAAATACAAAAATTAACAAAAAAGGTTTGATTGTGAATAAATTGAAGCTTCAAATATATTATTTCTGTCATACATGAAGAGGCTCTAACACATGTATTCTGTATCCGCTGGACAGTAAATCTAAAATCTGCCAAATTGTAAAATAAATATGTGTCAGCTTTTA